>JBAPLH010000296.1:0-314447 GCA_037897445.1 Ceriops zippeliana | reverse complement strand
ACAACAAAAGGATCCTGATCGACATGTAGTGTAATAAAGTCTCATTATACTACGGTAATAGACCCAAGTCACCTTTTAGTACGAAATGCAAAATTAGAAGAAATGAATGACATGCTATGGGTGATGCGAACTAAATCAATAATTTAGATTTATCAAAATCTTGTGTGCTTCAATGAATTGTGTTTAAATTCATATCACTATTGTTATTTAGAGTCTCATAAATATGTAATCATTCATTTACTCACATAAAACGTTGTGTGAAAAAGAGTGTTCGGCGAAACAACAGAACAAAGTCTTCCAAACCAGAAATGTTGATGAGGGATTCTTTTCTTAAAAAAATCAACCAGTGTCACATCAATAAGATCACCCTAATCAAGGATTACGGAACCCATTGTGTGGGAAGATTGAATGAATTGTTTTAGATATGGACCTGTTGATTTTGTGTTCTTGATAAATATAAGTTGTGAATAAGGAAACAAAAGATAATTTTTCATAGTCCATTTGCACTGAAAAATTATTATTGCTTGTAATACAATCAAAAGGATCATAGATGAGAATGTAGTGTAAATAATAGTGCTCATTATTTAGTAATCAACCCAATTCACATTTGTACTAAATGCAAATAATATGAATGACGCTCTTGCTTTGGATGAGGAACAAACATATTTAAGATTTTTCAATTTGTGCGTCGACATGTTTAGTGTTCTAATTAAATATATTGTGACAAACATTTAGTCAACATTATAATCTCATGATGATTGTGTGAAAAAGGAGTATTTGGAACTAAAAAGACAAGTGGTTGTCCAAACCAGAAATGTGGTCATTGGATTCTTTATTTTAAAAAACAACCAATTCACATCATTAAGAAACCCAAATCAAGATTATGTTACCCCATTGTTTGTTAATTATTGAATGAAAATGTTTTTATAGATATATGGACATTTGTGTTCTGTGATGATGAATAGTTGTGAATAATAGGTTTAACAAACGAGACAAAAGATCAATGGTCATTGCATTGAAAAATAGTGCTAAGTAACAACAAAAGGATCCTTGATTAGCATTGTAGTGAATATATAAAGAGTCTCATTATTTAGGTAATAACCCAATTCACATTTGTACAAAATGCAAATTAGGATGAATGAATCCTATTGGGGTGATGAGAACTAAAACACATTTAGATTTTCAATTGTGCGTCGACAACATTTTTTGTTTTAATTAATATACTGTGTAATAGTTCAGTCATAAAAATTTTAAATCTCACGATCGAATTGTGTGAAAAAGTAGTCTTTGGAACAAAAGAAGAAGTCCAATCCCAATCAACCAAAATGTTGTGAGAGGATTCTTTATTTAAAAATTTCAACCCAATTCAACATGAATCATAAACCCTAATGAAGATTATGGACCCCATTGTTTGTTAAGTGATGATAATGTTTAGATATGGAGATTGTTTTCTTGATGAATATAGTTTTGTGAATAAGGAAACAAAAGAAAATGTCGTAGTCATTTGCATGAAAAAATAGTGTTTTGTAACAACAAAAGGATCGTGATGAGCATGTAGTGTATATAAAGTCTCATCATTTAGGTAATAACCCATTCACAATTTTGTACGGAAAAGCAAATTAAGATAAATGACTGGCTTTGAGTGATGGAATGAAACATATTTAGATTTTCATTATGTGTCAACATGTTTGTTTAAATTAATAATATTGTGCAATTTAAGGTCATAAATTTTAATCTCATGATGATTGTGTGAAAAAGAGCATTTTGGGAACCAACAGACAAGTTTTTTCCAAAGCAGAAGTGTTGTGAGGATTCTTTCTTTAAAAAATCAACGAGTTCACATCAATAAGAAACCCTAATCAAGATTACGGACCCCATTGTTTCTTAATATTGAATGAATTGTTTAGATATGGACATTGTTTTCTTGATAAATATAGTTGTGAATAAGGAAACAAAAGATAATTTCATAGTCATTGCATGAAAAATAGTGCTTGTAACAACAAAAGGATCCTGATGAGCATGTAGTGTATATAAAGTCTCATTATTTAGGTAATAACCCAATTCACATTTGTACGTAATGCAAATTAAGATGAATGACTGCTTTGGGTGATGGAACGAAACATATTTAGATTTTCAATTGTGTAGCGTCGACATGTTTTTTTAATTAATATACTATGTAATTTATTCATAAATTTAATCTCACGATGATTGTGTGAAAAATAGTGTTTGGAACCAAAAGACAAGTGTTCTAGTGTTCTATACCAGAAATGTTTGTGAGGGATTCTTTCTTTAAAAAATAAACCAATTCACATCAATAAGAAACCCTAATCAAGATTATGGACCCCATTGTTTGTTAATATTGAATGAAATGTTTAGAATATGGTGACATTGTTTTCTTTGATGAATATAGTTGTGAATAAGGAAACAAAAGATAAATTTCATAGTCATTGCATGAAAAATAGTGCTTGTAACAACAAAAGGATCCTGATGAGCATGTAGTGTATATAAAAGTCTCATTATTTAGGTAATTACCCAATTCACATTTGTACGAAATGCAAATTAAGATGAATGACTCCTTTGGTTTGATGCAACTAAATACATTTAGATTTTCAATTGTGCGTCGACATGTTTGTTTTAATTAATACACTATGTAATTTATTTATAAATTTTAATGGTCACGATGATTGTGTGAAAAATAGTGTTTTGGAAACAAAAGACAAGTGTTCCAAACCAGAAATGTTGTGAGGGATTCTTTCTTTAAAAAATCAACCGATTCACATCAATAAGAAACCCTAATCAAGATTATGGACCCCATTGTTTGTTAATAATGAATGAATTGCTTAGATATGGACATTTTGTTCTTGATGAATATAGTTTTTGAAGAAGGAAACAAAAGAGAATTTTCAATTTCATTTGCATGCAAAATAGTGCTTGTAACAACAAAAGGATCCTGATTAGCATGTAGTGAATATAAAGTCTCATTATTTAGGTAATAACCCAATTGACATTAGTACAAAATGCTAATTAGAATTAATGACTCCTTTGGTTGATGCAACTAAACACATTTAGATTTTCAATTGTGCGTCGACATGTTTTGTTTTAATTAATATACTGTGTAATTTAGTCATAAATTTTAATCTCACGATCCATTGTGTGAAAAAAGAGTCTTTGGAAGCAAAAGAAAAGTCTTCCAAACCAGAAATGTTGTGAGGGATTCTTTATTTAAAAAATCCAACCAATTCACATGAATCAGAAACCCTAATGAAGATTATGGACCCCATTGTTTGTTAAGATTGAATGAATTGTTTAGATATGGAGATTGTTTTCTTGATGAATATAGTTGTGAATAAGGAAACAAAAGAAAATTTCGTAGTCATTGCATGAAAAATAGTGTTTGTAACAACAAAAGGATCGTGATGAGCATGTAGTGTATATAAAGTCTCATCATTTAGGTAATAACCCCAATTCACATTTGTACGGAAAGCAAAATTAAGATAAATGGACTGCTTTGAGTGATGGAATGAAACATATTTAGATTTTCAATTATGTGTCAACATGTTTGTTTTTAATTAATATATTGTGCAATTTAGTCATAAATTTTAATCTCATGATGATTGTGTGAAAAAAGAGCATTTGGAACCAACAGACAAGTTTTCCAAAGCAGAAGTGTTGTGAGGGATTCTTTCTTTAAAAAAATCAACGAGTTCACATCAATAAGAAACCCTAATCAAGATTACGGACCCCATTGTTTCTTAATATTGAATGAATTGTTTAGATATGGACATTGTTTTCTTGATAAATATAGTTGTGAATAAGGAAACAAAAGATAATTTCATAGTCATTGCATGAAAAATAGTGCTTGTAACAACAAAAGGATCCTGATGAGCATGTAGTGTATATAAAGTCTCATTATTTAGGTAATAACCCAATTCACATTTGTACGTAATGCAAATTAAGATGAATGACTGCTTTGGGTGATGGAACGAAACATATTTAGATTTTCAATTGTGCGTCGACATGTTTGTTTTTAATTAATATACTATGTAATTTATTCATAAATTTTAATCTCACGATGATTGTGTGAAAAATAGTGTTTGGAACCAAAAAGACAAGTGTTCTATACCAGAAATGTTTGTGAGGGATTCTTTCTTTAAAAAATAAACCAATTCACATCAATAAGAAACCCTAATCAAGATTATGGACCCCATTGTTTGTTAATATTGAATGAAATGTTTAGATATGGACATTGTTTTCTTGATGAATATAGTTGTGAATAAGGAAACAAAAGATAATTTCATAGTCATTGCATGAAAAATAGTGCTTGTAACAACAAAAGGATCCTGATGAGCATGTAGTGTATATAAAGTCTCATTATTTAGGTAATTACCCAATTCACATTTGTACGAAATGCAAATTAAGATGAATGACTCCTTTGGTTGATGCAACTAAATACATTTTAGATTTTCAATTGTGCGTCGACATGTTTGTTTTAATTAATACACTATGTAATTTAGTTATAAATTTTTAATGTCACGATGATTGTGTGAAAAAATAGTGTTTGGAAACAAAAGACAAGTGTTCCAAACCAGAAATGTTGTGAGGGATTCTTTCTTTAAAAAATCAACCGATTCACATCAATAAGAAACCCTAATCAAGATTATGGACCCCATTGTTTGTTAATAATGAATGAATTGTTTAGATATGGACATTTTTTTCTTGATGAATATAGTTTGTGAATAAGGAAACACAAGATATAATTTCAATTTCATTGCAAGAAATATAGTGCTTGTAACAACAAAAGGATCCTGATTAGCATGTAGTGAATATAAAGTCTCATTATTTAGGAAATAACCCAATTCACATTAGTACAAAATGCTAATTAGAATTAATGAATCCTTTGGGTGATGCAACTAAACACATTTAGATTTTCAATTGTGCGTCGACATGTTTGTTTTATTTAATATACTGTGTAATTTAGTCATAAATTTTAATCTCACGATGATTGTGTGAAAAAGAGTCTTTGGAAACAAAAGAAAAGTCTTCCAAACCAGAAATGTTGTGAGCGATTCTTTATTTAAAAAATCAACCAATTCACATAAATAAGAAACCCTAATCAAGATTATGGACCCCACTGTTCATTAAGATTGAATGAATTGTTTAGATATGGACATTGTTTCTTTGATGAATATAATTGTGAATAAGGAAACAAAATATAATTTCATAGTCATTGCATGAAAAATAGTGCTTGTAACAACAAAAGGATCCTGACGAGCATGTAGTGTATATAAAGTATCATTATTTAGGTAATAACCCAATACACATTTGTACGAAATGCAAATTAAGATGAATGACTGCTCTGGCTGATGGAATGAAACATATTTAGATTTTCAATTGTGCGTCAACATGTTTGTTTTAATTAATATATTGTGCAATTTAGTCATAAATTTTTAATCTCATGATGATTGTGTGAAAAAGAGCATTTGGAACCAACAGACAAGTTTTCCAAACCAGAAATGTTGTGAGGGATTCTTTCTTTAAAAAAATCAACGAGTTCACATCAATAAGAAACCCTAATCAAGATTACGGACCCCATTGTTTCTTAATATTGAATGAATTGTTTTAGATATGGACATTGTTTTCTTGATAAATATAGTTGTGAATAAGGAAACAAAAGATAATTTCATAGTCATTGCATGAAAAGTAGTGCTTGTAACAATAGAAGGATCCTGATGAGCATGTAGTGTATATAAAAGTCTCATTATTTAGGTAATAACCCAATTCACATTTGTACGTAATGCAAATTAAAATGAATGACTGCTTTGGGTGATGGAACGAAACATATTTAGATTTTCAATTGTGCGTCGACATGTTTGTTTTTAATTAATATACTATGTAATTTATTCATAAATTTTAATCTCACGATGATTGTGTGAAAAATAGTGTTTGGAACCAAAAGACAAGTGTTCTATACCAGAAATGTTGTGAGGGATTCTTTCTTAAAAAAATCAACCAATTCACATCAATAAGAAACCCCTATCAAGATTATGGACCCCATTGTTTGTTAATATTGAATGAAATGTTTAGATATGGACATTGTTTTCTTGATGAATATAGTTGTGAATAAGGAAACAAAAGATAATTTCATAGTCATTTGCATGAAAAATAGTGCTTGTAACAACAAAAGGATCCTGATGAGCATGTAGTGTATATAAAAGTCTCATTATTTAGGTAATAATAACCCAATTCACATTTGTACGAAATGCAAATTAAGATGAGTGACTGCTTTGGGTGGTGGAACGAAACATATTTAGATTTTCGATTGTGCGTCGACATGTTTTTTTCATTAATATATTGTGCAATTTAGTCATAAATTTTAATCTCACGATGATTGTGTGAAAAATAGTGTTTGGAACCAAAAGACAAGTCTTCCAAACCAGAAATGTTGTGATGGATTCTTTATTTAAAAAAACAACCAATTCACAACAATAAGAAACCCAAATCAAGATTATGCACCCCATTGTTTGTTAATATTGAATGAATTGCTTAGATATGGACATTTTGTTCTTGATGAATATAGTTTTGAATAAGGAAACAAAAGAGAATTTCAATTTCATTGCATGCAAAATAGTGCTTGTAACAACAAAAGGATCCTGATTAGCATGTAGTGAATATAAAGTCTCATTATTTAGGTAATAACCCAATTGACATTAGTACAAAATGCTAATTAGAATTAATGACTCCTTTGGTTGATGCAACTAAACACATTTAGATTTTCAATTGTGCGTCGACATGTTTGTTTTAATTAATATACTGTGTAATTTAGTCATAAATTTTAATCTCACGATGATTGTGTGAAAAAGAGTCTTTGGAAAGCAAAAGAAAAGTCTTCCAAACCAGAAATGTTGTGAGGGATTCTTTATTTAAAAATTCAACCAATTCACATGAATCAGAAACCCTAATGAAGATTATGGACCCCATTGTTTGTTAAGATTGAATGAATTGTTTAGATATGGAGATTGTTTTCTTGATGAATATAGTTGTGAATAAGGAAACAAAAGAAAATTTCGTAGTCATTGCATGAAAAATAGTGTTTGTAACAACAAAAGGATCGTGATGAGCATGTAGTGTATATAAAGTCTCATCATTTAGGTAATAACCCAATTCACATTTGTACGGAAAGCAAATTAAGATAAATGACTGCTTTGGAGTGATGGAATGAAACATATTTAGATTTTCAATTATGTGTCAACATGTTTGTTTTAATTAATATATTGTGCAATTTAGTCATAAATTTTAATCTCATGATGATTGTGTGTGAAAAAGAGCATTTGGAACCAACAGACAAGTTTTCCAAAGCAGAAGTGTTGTGAGGGATTCTTTCTTTAAAAAAAAATCAACGAGTTCACATCAATAAGAAACCCTAATCAAGATTACGGACCCCATTGTTTCTTAATATTGAATGAATTGTTTAGATATGGACATTGTTTTCTTGATAAATATAGTTGTGAATAAGGAAACAAAAGATAATTTCATAGTCATTGCATGAAAAATAGTGCTTGTAACAACAAAAGGATCCTGATGAGCATGTAGTGTATATAAAGTCTCATTATTTAGGTAATAAACCCAATTCACATTTGTACGTAATGCAAATTAAGATGAATGACTGCTTTGGGTGATGGAAACGAAACATATTTAGATTTTCAATTGTGCGTTGACATGTTTGTTTTAATTAATATATACTATGTAATTTATTCATAAATTTTAATCTCACGATGATTGTGTGAAAAATAGTGTTTGGAACCAAAAGACAAGTGTTCTATACCAGAAATGTTGTGAGGGATTCTTTCTTTAAAAAATAAACCAATTCACATCAATAAGAAACCCTAATCAAGATTATGGACCCCATTGTTTGTTAATATTGAATGAAATGTTTAGATATGGACATTGTTTTCTTGATGAATATAGTTGTGAATAAGGAAACAAAAGATAATTTCATAGTCATTGCATGAAAAATAGTGCTTGTAACAACAAAAGGATCCTGATGAGCATGTAGTGTATATAAAGTCTCATTATTTAGGTAATTACCCAATTCACATTTGTACGAAATGCAAATTAAGATGAATGACTCCTTTGGTTGATGCAACTAAATACATTTAGATTTTCAATTGTGCGTCGACATGTTTGTTTTAATTAATACACTATGTAATTTAGTTATAAATTTTAATGTCACGATGATTGTGTGAAAAATAGTGTTTGGAAACAAAAGACAAGTGTTCCAAACCAGAAATGTTGTGAGGGATTCTTTCTTTAAAAAATCAACCGATTCACATCAATAAGAAACCCTAATCAAGATTATGGACCCCATTGTTTGTTAATAATGAATGAATTGTTTAGATATGGACATTTTTTTCTTGATGAATATAGTTGTGAATAAGGAAACACAAGATAATTTCAATTTCATTGCAAGAAATATAGTGCTTGTAACAACAAAAGGATCCTGATTAGCATGTAGTGAATATAAAGTCTCATTATTTAGGAAATAACCCAATTCACATTAGTACAAAATGCTAATTAGAATTAATGAATCCTTTGGGTGATGCAACTAAACACATTTAGATTTTCAATTGTGCGTCGACATGTTTGTTTTATTTAATATACTGTGTAATTTAGTCATAAATTTTAATCTCACGATGATTGTGTGAAAAAGAGTCTTTGGAAACAAAAGAAAAGTCTTCCAAACCAGAAATGTTGTGAGCGATTCTTTATTTAAAAAATCAACCAATTCACATAAATAAGAAACCCTAATCAAGATTATGGACCCCACTGTTCATTAAGATTGAATGAATTGTTTAGATATGGACATTGTTTCTTTGATGAATATAATTGTGAATAAGGAAACAAAATATAATTTCATAGTCATTGCATGAAAAATAGTGCTTGTAACAACAAAAGGATCCTGACGAGCATGTAGTGTATATAAAGTATCATTATTTAGGTAATAACCCAATACACATTTGTACGAAATGCAAATTAAGATGAATGACTGCTCTGGCTGATGGAATGAAACATATTTAGATTTTCAATTGTGCGTCAACATGTTTGTTTTAATTAATATATTGTGCAATTTAGTCATAAATTTTAATCTCATGATGATTGTGTGAAAAAGAGCATTTGGAACCAACAGACAAGTTTTCCAAACCAGAAATGTTGTGAGGGATTCTTTCTTTAAAAAAATCAACGAGTTCACATCAATAAGAAACCCTAATCAAGATTACGGACCCCATTGTTTCTTAATATTGAATGAATTGTTTAGATATGGACATTGTTTTCTTGATAAATATAGTTGTGAATAAGGAAACAAAAGATAATTTCATAGTCATTGCATGAAAAGTAGTGCTTGTAACAATAGAAGGATCCTGATGAGCATGTAGTGTATATAAAGTCTCATTATTTAGGTAATAACCCAATTCACATTTGTACGTAATGCAAATTAAAATGAATGACTGCTTTGGGTGATGGAACGAAACATATTTAGATTTTCAATTGTGCGTCGACATGTTTGTTTTAATTAATATACTATGTAATTTATTCATAAATTTTAATCTCACGATGATTGTGTGAAAAATAGTGTTTGGAACCAAAAGACAAGTGTTCTATACCAGAAATGTTGTGAGGGATTCTTTCTTTAAAAAATCAACCAATTCACATCAATAAGAAACCCTAATCAAGATTATGGACCCCATTGTTTGTTAATATTGAATGAAATGTTTAGATATGGACATTGTTTTCTTGATGAATATAGTTTGTGAATAAGGAAACAAAAGATAATAATTTCATAGTCATTGCATGAAAAATAGTGCTTGTAACAACAAAAGGATCCTGATGAGCATGTAGTGTATATAAAGTCTCATTATTTAGGTAATAACCCAATTCACATTTGTACGAAATGCAAATTAAGATGAGTGACTGCTTTGGGTGGTGGAACGAAACATATTTAGATTTTCAATTGTGCGTCGACATGTTTTTTTCATTAATATATTGTGCAATTTAGTCATAAATTTTAATCTCACGATGATTGTGTGAAAAATAGTGTTTGGAACCAAAAGACAAGTCTTCCAAACCAGAAATGTTGTGATGGATTCTTTATTTAAAAAAACAACCAATTCACAACAATAAGAAACCCAAATCAAGATTATGCACCCCATTGTTTGTTAATATTGAATGAATTGCTTAGATATGGACATTTTGTTCTTGATGAATATAGTTTTGAAGAAGGAAACAAAAGAGAATTTCAATTTCATTGCATGCAAAATAGTGCTTGTAACAACAAAAGGATCCTGATTAGCATGTAGTGAATATAAAGTCTCATTATTTAGGTAATAACCCAATTGACATTAGTACAAAATGCTAATTAGAATTAATGACTCCTTTGGTTGATGCAACTAAACACATTTAGATTTTCAATTGTGCGTCGACATGTTTGTTTTAATTAATATACTGTGTAATTTAGTCATAAATTTTAATCTCACGATGATTGTGTGAAAAAGAGTCTTTGGAAGCAAAAGAAAAGTCTTCCAAACCAGAAATGTTGTGAGGGATTCTTTATTTAAAAATTCAACCAATTCACATGAATCAGAAACCCTAATGAAGATTATGGACCCCATTGTTTGTTAAGATTGAATGAATTGTTTAGATATGGAGATTGTTTTCTTGATGAATATAGTTGTGAATAAGGAAACAAAAGAAAATTTCGTAGTCATTGCATGAAAAATAGTGTTTGTAACAACAAAAGGATCGTGATGAGCATGTAGTGTATATAAAGTCTCATCATTTAGGTAATAACCCAATTCACATTTGTACGGAAAGCAAATTAAGATAAATGACTGCTTTGAGTGATGGAATGAAACATATTTAGATTTTCAATTATGTGTCAACATGTTTGTTTTAATTAATATATTGTGCAATTTAGTCATAAATTTTAATCTCATGATGATTGTGTGAAAAAGAGCATTTGGAACCAACAGACAAGTTTTCCAAAGCAGAAGTGTTGTGAGGGATTCTTTCTTTAAAAAAATCAACGAGTTCACATCAATAAGAAACCCTAATCAAGATTACGGACCCCATTGTTTCTTAATATTGAATGAATTGTTTAGATATGGACATTGTTTTCTTGATAAATATAGTTGTGAATAAGGAAACAAAAGATAATTTCATAGTCATTGCATGAAAAATAGTGCTTGTAACAACAAAAGGATCCTGATGAGCATGTAGTGTATATAAAGTCTCATTATTTAGGTAATAACCCAATTCACATTTGTACGTAATGCAAATTAAGATGAATGACTGCTTTGGGTGATGGAACGAAACATATTTAGATTTTCAATTGTGCGTCGACATGTTTGTTTTAATTAATATACTATGTAATTTATTCATAAATTTTAATCTCACGATGATTGTGTGAAAAATAGTGTTTGGAACCAAAAGACAAGTGTTCTATACCAGAAATGTTGTGAGGGATTCTTTCTTTAAAAAATAAACCAATTCACATCAATAAGAAACCCTAATCAAGATTATGGACCCCATTGTTTGTTAATATTGAATGAAATGTTTAGATATGGACATTGTTTTCTTGATGAATATAGTTGTGAATAAGGAAACAAAAGATAATTTCATAGTCATTGCATGAAAAATAGTGCTTGTAACAACAAAAGGATCCTGATGAGCATGTAGTGTATATAAAGTCTCATTATTTAGGTAATTACCCAATTCACATTTGTACGAAATGCAAATTAAGATGAATGACTCCTTTGGTTGATGCAACTAAATACATTTAGATTTTCAATTGTGCGTCGACATGTTTGTGTTTTAATTAATACACTATGTAATTTAGTTATAAATTTTAATGTCACGATGATTGTGTGAAAAATAGTGTGTTTGGAAACAAAAGACAAGTGTTCCAAACCAGAAATGTTGTGAGGGATTCTTTCTTTAAAAAAATCAACCGATTCACATCAATAAGAAACCCTAATCAAGATTATGGACCCCATTGTTTGTTAATAATGAATGAATTGTTTAGATATGGACATTTTTTTCTTGATGAATATAGTTGTGAATAAGGAAACACAAGATAATTTCAATTTCATTGCAAGAAATATAGTGCTTGTAACAACAAAAGGATCCTGATTAGCATGTAGTGAATATAAAGTCTCATTATTTAGGAAATAACCCAATTCACATTAGTACAAAATGCTAATTAGAATTAATGAATCCTTTGGGTGATGCAACTAAACACATTTAGATTTTCAATTGTGCGTCGACATGTTTGTTTTATTTAATATACTGTGTAATTTAGTCATAAATTTTAATCTCACGATGATTGTGTGAAAAAAGAGTCTTTGGAAGCAAAAGAAAAGTCTTCCAAACCAGAAATGTTTTGTGAGGGATTCTTTATTTAAAAATTCAACCAATTCACATGAATCAGAAACCCTAATGAAGATTATGGACCCCATTGTTTGTTAAGATTGAATGAATTGTTTAGATATGGAGATTGTTTTCTTGATGAATATAGTTGTGAATAAGGAAACAAAAGAAAATTTCGTAGTCATTGCATGAAAAATAGTGTTTGTAACAACAAAAGGATCGTGATGAGCATGTAGTGTATATAAAGTCTCATCATTTAGGTAATAACCCAATTCACATTTGTACGGAAAGCAAATTAAGATAAATGACTGCTTTGAGTGATGGAATGAAACATATTTAGATTTTTAATTATGTGTCAACATGTTTGTTTTAATTAATATATTGTGCAATTTAGTCATAAATTTTAATCTCATGATGAAAAATAGTGCTTGTAACAACAAAAGGATCCTGATGAGCATGTAGTGTATATAAAGTCTCATTATTTAGGAAATAACCCAATTCACATTAGTACAAAATACTAATTAGAATTAATGAATCCTTTGGGTGATGCAACTAAACACATTTAGATTTTCAATTGTGCGTCGACATGTTTGTTTTATTTAATATACTGTGTAATTTAGTCATAAATTTTAATCTCACGATGATTGTGTGAAAAAGAGTCTTTGGAAACAAAAGAAAAGTCTTCCAAACCAGAAATGTTGTGAGCGATTCTTTATTTAAAAAAATCAACCAATTCACATAAATAAGAAACCCTAATCAAGATTATGGACCCCACTGTTTCATTAAGATTGAATGAATTGTTTTAGATATGGACATTGTTTCTTTGATGAATATAATTGTGAATAAGGAAACAAAAAAATATAATTTCATAGTCATTGCATGAAAAATAGTGCTTGTAACAACAAAAGGATCCTGATGAGCATGTAGTGTATATAAAGTCTCATTATTTAGGTAATAACCCAATACACATTTGTACGAAATGCAAATTAAGATGAATGACTGCTCTGGCTGATGGAATGAAACATATTTAGATTTTCAATTGTGCGTCAACATGTTTGTTTTAATTAATATATTGTGCAATTTAGTCATAAATTTTAGTCTCATGATGATTGTGTGAAAAAGAGCATTTGGAACCAACAGACAAGTTTTCCAAACCAGAAATGTTGTGAGGGATTCTTTTTTTAAAAAAATCAACGAGTTCACATCAATAAGAAACCCTAATCAAGATTACGGACCCCATTGTTTCTTAATATTGAATGAATTGTTTAGATATGGAGATTGTTTTCTTGATAAATATAGTTGTGAATAAGGAAACAAAAGATAATTTCATAGTCATTGCATGAAAAATAGTGCTTGTAACAACAAAAGGATCCTGATGAGCATGTAGTGTATATAAAGTCTCATTATTTAGGTAATTACCCAATTCACATTTGTACGAAATGCAAATTAAGATGAATGACTGCTTTGGGTGATGGAACGAAACATATTTAGATTTTCAATTGTGCGTCGACATGTTTGTTTTAATTAATATATTATGTAATTTATTCATAAATTTTAATCTCACGATGATTGTGTGAAAAATAGTGGTTGGAACCAAAAGACAAGTGTTCTATACCAGAAATGGTGTGAGGGATTCTTTCTTTAAAAAATCAACCAATTCACATCAATAAGAAACCCTAATCAAGATTATGGACCCCATTGTTTGTTAATATTGAATGAAATGTTTAGATATGGACATTGTTTTCTTGATGAATATAGTTGTGAATAAGGAAACAAAAGATAATTTCATAGTCATTGCATGAAAAATAGTGCTTGTACCAACAAAAGGATCCTGATGAGCATGTAGTGTATATAAAGTCTCATTATTTAGGTAATTACCCAATTCACATTTGTACGAAATGCAAATTAAGATGAATGACTGCTTTGGGTGATGGAACGAAACATATTTAGATTTTCAATTGTGCGTCGACATGTTTGTTTTAATTAATATATTATGTAATTTATTCATAAATTTTAATCTCACGATGATTGTGTGAAAAATAGTGGTTGGAACCAAAAGACAAGTGTTCTATACCAGAAATGGTGTGAGGGATTCTTTCTTTAAAAAATCAACCAATTCACATCAATAAAAAACCCTAATCAAGATTATGGACCCCATTGTTTGTTAATATTGACTGAAATGTTTAGATATGGACATTGTTTTCGTGATGAATATAGTTGTGAATAAGGAAACAAAACATAATTTCATAGTCATTGCATGAAAAATAGTGCTTGTAACAACAAAAGGATCCTGATGAGCATGTAGTGTATATAAAGTCTCATTATTTAGGTAATAACCCAATTCACATTTGTACGAAATGCAAATTAAGATGAATGACTGTTTTGGGTGATGGAACGAAACGTATTTAGATTTTCAATTATGCGTCGACATGTTTTTTTCATTAATATATTGTGCAATTTTGTCATAAATTTTAATCTCATGATGATTGTGTGAAATAGAGTATTTGGAACCAAAAGACAAGTCTTCCAAACCAGAAATGTTGTGATGGATTCTTTATTTAAAAAAACAACCAATTCACATCAATAAGAAACCCAAATCAAGATTATGGACGCCATGGTTTGTTAATATTGAATGAATTGTTTAGATATGGACATTTTTTTCTTGATGAATATAGTTGTGAATAAGGAAACAAAAGATAATTTCAATTTTATTGCAAGAAAAATAGTGCTTGTAACAACAAAAGGATCCTGATTAGCATGTAGTGAATATAAAGACTCATTATTTAGGTAATAACCCAATTCACATTTGTACAAAATGAAAATTAGGATAAATGACTCCTTTGGGCGATGCAACTAAATACATTTAGATTTTCAATTGTGCGTCGACATGATTGCTTTAATTAATATACTATGTAATTTAGTCATAAATTTTAATCTCACGATGATTGTGTGAAAAATAGTGTTTGGAAACAAAAGACAAGTGTTCCAAACTAGAAATGTTGTGAGGGATTCTTTCTTTAAAAAATCAACCAATTCACATCAATAAGAAACCCTAATCAAGATTATGGACCCCATTGTTTTGTTAATATTGAATGAATTGTTTAGATATGGACATTTTTTTCTTGATGAATATAGTTGTGAATAAGGAAACACAAGATAATTTCAATGTCATTGCAAGAAATATAGTGCTTGTAACAACAAAAGGATCCTGATTAGCCTGTAGTGAATATAAAGTCTCATTATTTAGGAAATAACCCAATTCACATTAGTACAAAATGCTAATTAGAATTAATGAATCCTTTGGGTGATGCAACTAAACACATTTAGATTTTCAATTGTGCGTCAACATGTTTGTTTTATTTAATATACTGTGTAATTTAGTCATAAATTTTAATCTCACGATGATTGTGTGAAAAAGAGTCTTTGGAAACAAAAGAAAAGTCTTCCAAACCAAAAATGTTGTGAGCGATTCTTTATTTAAAAAATCAACCAATTCACATAAATAAGAAACCCTAATCAAGATTATGGACCGCATTGTTCATTAAGATTGAATGAATTGTTTAGATATGGACATTGTTTTCTTGATAAATATAGTTGTGAATAAGGAAACAAAAGATAATTTCATAGTCATTGCATGAAAAATAGTGCTTGTAACAACAAAAGGATCCTGATGAGCATGTAGTGTATATAAAGTCTCATTATTTAGGTAATTACCCAATTCACATTTGTACGAAATGCAAATTAAGATGAATGTCTGCTTTGGGTGATGGAACGAAACATATTTAGATTTTCAATTGTGCGTCCACATGTTTGTTTTAATTAATATACTATGTAATTTATTCATAAATTTTAATCTCACGATGATTGTGTGAAAAATAGTGTTTGGAACCAAAAGACAAGTGTTCTATACCAGAAATGGTGTGAGGGATTCTTTCTTTAAAAAATCCACCAATTCACATCAATAAAAAACCCTAATCAAGATTATGGACCCCATTGTTTGTTAATATTGACTGAAATGTTTAGATATGGACATTGTTTTCTTGATGAATATAGTTGTGAATAAGGAAACAAAACTTAATTTCATAGTCATTGCATGAAAAATAGTGCTTGTAACAACAAAAGGATCCTGATGAGCATGTAGTGTATATAAAGTCTCATTATTTAGGTAATAACCCAATTCACATTTGTACGAAATGCAAATTAAGATGAATGACTGCTTTGGGTGATGGAACGAAACGTATTTAGATTTTCAATTATGCATCGACATGTTTTTTTCATTAATATATTGTGCAATTTTGTCATAAATTTTAATCTCATGATGATTGTGTGAAATAGAGTATTTGGAACCAAAAGACAAGTCTTCCAAACCAGAAATGTTGTGATGGATTTTTTATTTAAAAAAACAACCAATTCACATCAATAAGAAACCCAAATCAAGATTATGGACCCCATGGTTTGTTAATATTGAATGAATTGTTTAGATATGGACATTTTTTTCTTGATGAATATAGTTGTGAATAAGGAAACAAAAGATAATTTCAATTTTATTGCAAGAAAAATAGTGCTTGTAACAACAAAAGGATCCTGATTAGCATGTAGTGAATATAAAGACTCATTATTTAGGTAATAACCCAATTCACATTTGTACAAAATGCAAATTAGGATAAATGACTCCTTTGGGCGATGCAACTAAATACATTTAAATTTTCAATTATGCGTCGACATGATTGTTTTAATTAATATACTATGTAATTTAGTCATAAATTTTAATCTCACGATGATTGTGTGAAAAATAGTGTTCGGAAACAAAAGACAAGTGTTCCAAACCAGAAATGTTGTGAGGGATTCTTTCTTTAAAAAAATCAACCAGTTCACATCAATAAGAAACCCGAATCAAGATTATGGACCCCATTGTTTCTTAATATTGAATGAATTGTTTAGATATGGGCATTGTTTTCTTGATAAATATAGTTGTGAATAAGGAAACAAAAGATAATTTCATAGTCATTGCATGAAAAATGGTGCTTGTAACAACAAAAGGATCCTGATGAGCATGTAGTGTATATAAAATCTCATTACTTAGGTAATAATCCAATTCCAATTTCTACGAAATGCAAATTAAGATGAATGACTGCTTTGGGTGATGGAACGAAACAAATTTAGATTTTCAATTGTGCGTCTACATGTTTGTTTTAATTAATATACTATGTAAGTGAGTCATAAATTTTAATCTCACGATGATTGTGTAAAAAAGAGTCTTTGGAAGCAAAAGAAAAGTCTTCCAAACTAGAAATGTTGTGAGGGATTCTTTATTTAAAAAATCAACCAATTCACATGAATCAGAAACCCTAATCAGGATGATGGACCCTATTGTTTCTTAATATTGAAAGAATTGTTTAGATATAGACATAGCTTTCTTGATAAATATAGTTGTGAATAAGGAAACAAGAGATAATTTCATAGTCATTGCATGAAAATTAGTGCTTGTAACAACAAAAGGATCCTGATGAGCATGTAGTGTATATAAAGTCTCATTATTTAGGTTATAACCCAATACACATTTGTACGAAATGCAAATTACGATGGATGACAGCTTTGGGTGATGGAATGCAACATATTTACATTTTCAATTGTGCGTCGACATGTTTTTTTCATTAATATATTGTGCAATTTAGTCATAAATTTTAATCTCATGATGATTGTGTGAAATAGAGTATTTGGAACCAAAAGACAAGTCTTCCAAACCAGAAATGTTGTGATGGATTCTTTATTTAAAAAAATAACCAATTCACATCAATAAGAAACCCAAATCAAGATTATGGACCCCATGGTTTGTTAATATTGAATGAATTGTTTAGATATGGACATTTTTTTCTTGATGAATATAGTTGTGAATAAGGAAACAAAAGATAATTTCAATTTCATTGCAAGAAAAATAGTGCTTGTAACAACAAAAGGATCCTGATTAGCATCTAGTGAATATAAAGACTCATTCTTTAGGTAATAACCCAATTCACATTTGTACAAAATGCAAATTAGGATGAATGACTCCTTTGGGCGATGCAACTAAATACATTTAGATTTTCAATTGTGCGTCGACATGTTTGTTTTAATTAATATACTATGTAATTTAGTCATAAATTTTAATCTCACAATGATTGTGTGAAAAATAGTGTTTGGAAACAAAAGACAAGTGTTCAAAACCAGAAATGTTGTGAAGGATTCTTTCTTTAAAAAAATCAACCAGTTCACATGAATAAGAAACCCTAATCAAGAATACGGACCCCATTGTTTCTTAATATTGAATGAATTGTTTAGATATGGACATTGTTTTCCTGATAAATATAGTTGTGAGTAAGGAAACAAAACATAATTTCATAGTCATTGCATGAAAATTAGTGCTTGTAACAACAAAAGGATCCTGATGAGCATGTAGTGTATATAAAGTCTCATTATTTAGGTAATAACCCAATTTACATTTGTACGAAATGCAAATTAAGATCAATGACTGCTTTGGGTGATGGAACGAAACATATTTAGATTTTCAATTGTGCGTCGACATGTTTGTTTTAATTAATATACTATGTAATTTGGTCATAAATTTTACTCTCACGATGATTGTGTGAAAAAAAGTGTTTGGAAACAAAAGAAAACTCTTCCAAACCAAAAATGTTGTGAGGGATTCTTTCTTTAAAAAATCAACCAATTCATATCAATAAGAAACCCTAATCAAGATTATGGACCCCATTTTTTGTTAATATTGAATGAATTGTTTAGATATGGACATTGTTTTCTTGATAAATATAGTTGTGAATAGGGAAACAAAAGATAATTTCATAGTCATTGCATGAAAATTAGTGCTTGTAACAACAAAAAGATCCTGATGAGCATGTAGTGTATATAAAGTCTCATTATTTAGGTAATAACCCAATACACATTTGTACGAAATGCAAATTGAGATGAAAGACTGCTTTGGCTGATGGAAAGAAACATATTTAGATTTTCAATTGTGCGTCAACATGTTTGTTTTAATTAATATATTGTGCATTTTTTTCATAAATTATATTCTCATGATGATTGTGCGAAAAAGAGTATTTGAAACCAAAATACAAGTCTTCCAAACCAGAAATGTTGTGATGGATTCCTTAGTTAAAAAAACAACCAATTCACAACAATAAGAAACCCAAATCAAGATTATGGACCCCATTGTTTGTTAATATTGAATGAATTGCTTAGATATGGACATTTTTTTCTTGATGAATATAGTTGTGAATAAGGAAACAAAAGATAATTTCAATTTCATTGCAAGAAAAATAGTGCTTGTAACAACAAAAGGATCTTGATTAGCATGTAGTGAATATAAAGTCTCATTATTTAGGTAATAACCCAATTGACATTAGTACAAAATGCTAATTAGAATTAATGACTCCTTTGGTTGATTCAACTAAACACATTTAGATTTTCAATTGTACGTCGACATGTTTGTTTTAATTAATATACTGTGTAATTGAGTCATAAATTTTAATCTCACGATGATTGTGTGAAAAAGAGTCTTTGGAAGCAAAAGAAAACTCTTCCAAACCAGAAATGTTGTGAGGGATTCTTTATTTAAAAAATCAACCAATTCACACGAGTCAGAAACCCTAATGAAGATTATGGACCCCATTGTTTGTTAAGATTGAATGAATTGTTTAGATATGGACATTGTTTTCTTGATGAATATAGTTGTGAATAAGGAAACAAAATATAATTTCATAGTCATTGCATGAAAAATTGTGCTTGTAACAACAAAAGGATCCTGATGTGCATGTAGTGTATATAAAGTCTCATTATTTAGGTAATAACCCAATACACATTTGTACGAAATGGAAATTAAGATGAATGACTGCTCTGGCTGATGGAATGAAACATATTTAGATTTTCAATTGTGCGTCAACATGTTTGTTTTAATTAATATATTGTGCATTTTTGTCATAAATTATAATCTCATGATGATTGTGTGAAAAAGAGTATTTGGAACCAAAAGACAACCCTTCCAAACCAGAAATGTTGTGATGGATTCCTTATTTAAAAAAACAACCAATTCACAACAATAAGAAACCCAAATCAAGATTATGGACCCCATTGTTTGTTAATATTGAATGAATTGCTTAGATATGGACATTTTTTTCTTCATGAATATAGTTGTGAATAAGGAAATAAAAGATAATTTCAATTTCATTGCAAGAAAAATAGTGTTTGTAACAACAAAAGGATCTTGATTAGCATGTAATGAATATAAATTCTCAATATTTAGGTAATAACCCAAATGACATTAGTACAAAATGCTAATTAGAATTAATGACTCCTTTGGGCGATGCAACTACACACATTTAGATTTTCAATTGTGCGTCGACATGTTTGTTTTAATTAATATATTGTGTAATTTAGTCATAAATTTTAGTCTCACGATGATTGTGTGAAAAAGAGTGTTTGGAAGCAAAAGAAAAGTCTTCCAAACCAGAAATGTTGTGAGGGATTCTTTATTTAAAAAATCAACCAATTCACATGAATAAGAAACCCTAATGAAGATTATGGACCCCATTGTTTGTTAAGATTGAATGAATTGTTTAGATATGGACATTGTTTTCTTGATGAATATAGTTGTGAATAAGGAAACAAAAGAAAATTTCATAGTCATTGCATGAAAAATAGTGTTTGTAACAACAAAAGGATCGTGATGAGCATGTAGTGTATATAAAGTCTCATCATTTAGGTAATAACCCAATTCACATTTGTACGGAAAGCAAATTAAGATAAATGACTGCTTTGAGTGATGGAATGAAACATATTTAGATTTTCAATTATGCGTCAACATGTTTGTTTTAATTAATATATTGTGCAATTTAGTCATAAATTTTAATCTCATGATGATTGTGTGAAAAAGAGTATTTGGAACGAAAAGACAAGTTTTCCAAACTATAAATGTTGTGATGGATTCTTTATTTAAAAAAACAACCAATTCACATCAATAAGAAACCCTAATGAAGATTATGGACCCCATTGTTTGTTAAGATTGAATGAATTGTTTAGATATGGACATTGTTTTCTTGATGAATATAGTTGTGAATAAGGAAACAAAAGAAAATTTCATAGTCATTGCATGAAAAATAGTGTTTGTAACAACAAAAGGATCGTGATGAGCATGTAGTGTATATAAAGTCTCATCATTTAGGTAATAACCCAATTCACATTTCTAAGAAATGCAAATTAGGATGAATGACTCCTTTGGGCAATGCAACTAAATACATTTAGATTTTCAATTGTGCGTCAACATGTTTGTTTTAATTAATATACTATGTAATTTAGTTATAAATTTTAATCTCACGATGATTGTGTGAAAAATAGTGTTTGGAAACAAAAGACAACTGTTCCAAACCAGAAATGTTGTGAGGGATTCTTTCTTTAAAAAAATCAACCAGTTCACATCAATAAGAAACCCTAATCAAGATTACAGACCCCATTGTTTCTTAATATTGAATGAATTGTTGAGATATGGACATTGTTTTCTTGATGAATATAGTTGTGAATAAGGAAACAAAAGATAATTTCATAGTCATTGCATGAAAATTAGTGCTTGTAATAACAAAAGGAACCTGATGAGCATGTAGTGTATATAAAGTCTCATTATTTAGGTAATAACCCAATACACATTTGTACGAAATGGAAATTAAGATGAATGACTGCTCTGGCTGATGGAATGAAACATATTTAGATTTTCAATTGTGCGTCAACATGTTTGTTTTAATTAATATATTGTGCATTTTTGTCATAAATTATAATCTCATGATGATTGTGTGAAAAAGAGTATTTGGAACCAAAAAGACAAGCCTTCCAAACCAGAAATGTTGTGATGGATTCCTTATTTAAAAAAACAAACCAATTCACAACAATAAGAAACCCAAATCAAGATTATGGACCCCATTGTTTGTTAATATTGAATGAATTGCTTAGATATGGACATTTTTTTTTCTTCATGAATATAGTTGTGAATAAGGAAATAAAAGATAATTTCAATTTCATTGCAAGAAAAATAGTGTTTGTAACAACAAAAGGATCTTGATTAGCATGTAATGAATATAAATTCTTCTCAATATATTTAGGTAATAACCCAATTGACATTAGTACAAAATGCTAATTAGAATTAATGACTCCTTTGGGCGATGCAACTACACACATTTAGATTTTCAATTGTGCGTCGACATGTTTGTTTTAATTAATATATTGTGTAATTTAGTCATAAATTTTAGTCTCACGATGATTGTGTGAAAAAGAGTGTTTGGAAGCAAAAGAAAAGTCTTCCAAACCAGAAATGTTGTGAGGGATTCTTTATTTAAAAAATCAACCAATTCACATGAATAAGAAACCCTAATGAAGATTATGGACCCCATTGTTTGTTAAGATTGAATGAATTGTTTAGATATGGACATTGTTTTCTTGATGAATATAGTTGTGAATAAGGAAACAAAAGAAAATTTCATAGTCATTGCATGAAAAATAGTGTTTGTAACAACAAAAGGATCGTGATGAGCATGTAGTGTATATAAAGTCTCATCATTTAGGTAATAACCCAATTCACATTTGTACGGAAAGCAAATTAAGATAAATGACTGCTTTGAGTGATGGAATGAAACATATTTAGATTTTCAATTATGCGTCAACATGTTTGTTTTAATTAATATATTGTGCAATTTAGTCATAAATTTTAATCTCATGATGATTGTGTGAAAAAGAGTATTTGGAACGAAAAGACAAGTTTTCCAAACTATAAATGTTGTGATGGATTCTTTATTTAAAAAAACAACCAATTCACATCAATAAGAAACCCTAATGAAGATTATGGACCCCATTGTTTGTTAAGATTGAATGAATTGTTTAGATATGGACATTGTTTTCTTGATGAATATATAGTTGTGAATAAGGAAACAAAAGAAAATTTCATAGTCATTGCATGAAAAATAGTGTTTGTAACAACAAAAGGATCGTGATGAGCATGTAGTGTATATAAAGTCTCATCATTTAGGTAATAACCCAATTCACATTTCTAAGAAATGCAAATTAGGATGAATGACTCCTTTGGGCAATGCAACTAAATACATTTAGATTTTCAATTGTGCGTCAACATGTTTGTTTTAATTAATATACTATGTAATTTAGTTATAAATTTTAATCTCACGATGATTGTGTGAAAAATAGTGTTTGGAAACAAAAGACAACTGTTCCAAACCAGAAATGTTGTGAGGGATTCTTTCTTTAAAAAAATCAACCAGTTCACATCAATAAGAAACCCTAATCAAGATTACAGACCCCATTGTTTCTTAATATTGAATGAATTGTTGAGATATGGACATTGTTTTCTTGATGAATATAGTTGTGAATAAGGAAACAAAAGATAATTTCATAGTCATTGCATGAAAATTAGTGCTTGTAATAACAAAAGGAACCTGATGAGCATGTAGTGTATATAAAGTCTCATTATTTAGGTAATAACCCAATACACATTTGTACGAAATGCAAATTAAGATTAATGACTGCTCTGGCTGATGGAACGAAACATATTTAGATTTTCAATTGTGCGTCAACATGTTTGTTTTAATTAATATATTGTGCATTTTAGTCATAAATTATAATCGCATGATGATTGTGTGAAAAAGAGTATTTGGAACCAAAAGACAAGTCTTCCAAACCAGAAATGTTGTGATGGATTCTTTATTTAAAAAAACAACCAATTCACAACAATAAGAAACCAAAATCAAGATTATGCACCCCATTGTTTGTTAATATTGAATGAATTGCTTAGATATGGGACATTTTGTTCTTGATGAATATAGTTTTGAATAAGGAAAACAAAAGATAATTTCAATTTCATTGCATGAAAAATAGTGCTTGTAACAACAAAAGGATCCTGATTAGCATGTAGTGAATATAAAGTCTCATTATTTAGGTAATAACCCAATTGACATTAGTACAAAATGCTAATTAGAATTAATGACTCCTTTGGTTGATGCAACTAAACACATTTAGATTTTCAATTGTGCATCGACATGTTTGTTTTAATTAATATACTGTGTAATTTAGTCATAAATTTTAATCTCACGATGATTGTGTGAAAAAGAGTCTTTGGAAGCAAAAGAAAAGTCTTCCAAACCAGAAATGTTGTCAGGGATTCTTTATTTAAAAAATCAACCAATTCACATGAATCAGAAACCCTAATGAAGATCATGGACCCCATTGTTTGTTAAGATTGAATGAATTGTTTAGATATGGACATTGTTTTCTTGATGAATATAGTTGTGAATAAGGAAACAAAAGAAAATTTCATAGTCATTGCATGAAAAAATAGTGTTTGTAACAACAAAAGGATCGTGATGAGCATGTAGTGTATATAAAGTCTCATCATTTAGGTAATAACCCAATTCACATTTGTACGGAAAGCAAATTAAGATAAATGACTGCTTTGAGTGATGGAATGAAACATATTTAGATTTTCAATTATGCGTCAACATGTTTATTTTAATTAATATATTGTGCAATTTAGTAATAAATTTTAATCTCATGATGATTGTGTGAAAAAGAGTATTTGGAACGAAAAGACAAGTTTTCCAAACTCTAAATGTTGTGATGGATTCTTTATTTAAAAAAACAACCAATTCACATCAAGAAGAAACCCAAATCAAGATTATGGACCCCATTGTTTGTTAATGTTGAATGATTTGTTTAGATATGGACATTTTTTTCTTGATGAATATAGTTTTGAATAAGGAAACACAAGATAATTTCAATTTCATTGCAAGAAATATAGTGCCTGTAACAACAAAAGGATCCTGATTAGCATGTAGTGAATATAAAGTCTCATTATTTCGGTAATAACCCAATACACATTTGTACGAAATGCAAATTAAGATTAATGACTGCTCTGGCTGATGGAACGAAACATATTTAGATTTTCAATTGTGCGTCAACATGTTTGTTTTAATTAATATATTGTGCATTTTAGTCATAAATTATAATCTCATGATGATCGTGTGAAAAAGAGTATTTGGAACCAAAAGACAAGTCTTCCAAACCAGAAATGTTGTGATGGATTCTTTATTTAAAAAAACAACCAATTCAAAACAATAAGAAACCCAAATCAAGATTATGCACCCCATTGTTTGTTAATATTGAATGAATTGCTTAGATATGGACATTTTGTTCTTGATGAATATAGTTTTGAATAAGGAAACAAAAGATAATTTCAATTTCATTGCATGAAAAATATTGCTTGTAACAAGAAAAGGATCCTGATTAGCATGTAGTGAATATAAAGTCTCATTATTTATGTAATAACCCAATTGACATTAGTACAAAATGCTAATTAGAATTAATGACTCCTTTGGTTGAAGCAACTAAACACATTTAGATTTTCAATTGTGCGTCGACATGTTTGTTTTAATTAATATACTGTGTAATTTAGTCATAAATTTTAATCTCACGATGATTGTGTGTAAAAGAGTCTTTGGAAACAAAAGAAAAGTCTTCCAAACCAGAAATGTTGTAAGCGATTCTTTATTTAAAAAATCAACCAATTCACATAAATAAGAAACCCTAATCAAGATTATGGACCCCATTGTTCATTAAGATTGAATGAATTGTTTAGATATGGACATTGTTTCTTTGATGAATATAGTTGTGAATAAGGAAACAAAATATAATTTCATAGTCATTGCATGAAAAATAGTGCTTGTAACAACAAAAGGATCCTGATGAGCATGTAGTGTATATAAAGTCTCATTATTTAGGTAATAACCCAATTCACATTTGTACGAAATGCAAATTAAGATGAATGACTGCTCTGGCTGATGGAATGAAACATATTTAGATTTTCAATTGTGTGTTAACATGTTTGTTTTAATTAATATATTGTGCAATTTAGTCATAAATTTTAATCTCATGATGATTGTGTGAAAAAGAGAATTTGGAACCAACAGACAAGTTTTCCAAACCAGAAGTGTTGTGAGGGATTCTTTCTTTAAAAAAATCAACGAGTTCACATCAATAAGAAACCCTAATCAAGATTACGGACCCCATTGTTTCTTAATATTGAATGAATTGTTTAGATATGAACATTGTTTTCTTGATAAATATAGTTGTGAATAAGGAAACAAAAGATAATTTCATAGTCATTGCATGAAAAATAGTGCTTGTAATAACAAAAGGAACCTGATGAGCATGTAGTGTATATAAAGTCTCATTATTTAGGTAATAACCCAATACACATTTGTACGAAATGCAAATTAAGATTAATGACTGCTCTGGCTGATGGAACGAAACATATTTAGATTTTCAATTGTGCGTCAACATGTTTGTTTTAATTAATATATTGTGCATTTTAGTCATAAATTATAATCTCATGATGATTGTGTGAAAAAGAGTATTTGGAACCAAAAGACAAGTCTTCCAAACCAGAAATGTTGTGATGGATTCTTTATTTAAAAAAACAACCAATTCACAACAATAAGAAACCCAAATCAAGATTATGCACCCCATTGTTTGTTAATATTGAATGAATTGCTTAGATATGGACATTTTGTTCTTGATGAATATAGTTTTGAATAAGGAAACAAAAGAGAATTTCAATTTCATTGCATGAAAAATAGTGCTTGTAACAACAAAAGGATCCTGATTAGCATGTAGTGAATATAAAGTCTCATTATTTAGGTAATAACCCAATTGACATTAGTACAAAATGCTAATTAGAATTAATGACTCCTTTGGTTGATGCAACTAAACACATTTAGATTTTCAATTGTGCGTCGACATGTTTGTTTTAATTAATATACTGTGTAATTTAGTCATAAATTTTAATCTCACGATGATTGTGTGAAAAAAAGAGTCTTTGGAAGCAAAAGAAAAGTCTTCCAAACCAGAAATGTTGTCAGGGATTCTTTATTTAAAAAATCAACCAATTCACATGAATCAGAAACCCTAATGAAGATCATGGACCCCATTGTTTGTTAAGATTGAATGAATTGTTTAGATATGGACATTGTTTTCTTGATGAATATAGTTGTGAATAAGGAAACAAAAGAAAATTTCATAGTCATTGCATGAAAAATAGTGTTTGTAACAACAAAAGGATCGTGATGAGCATGTAGTGTATATAAAGTCTCATCATTTAGGTAATAACCCAATTCACATTTGTACGGAAAGCAAATTAAGATAAATGACTGCTTTGAGTGATGGAATGAAACATATTTAGATTTTCAATTATGCGTCAACATGTTTATTTTAATTAATATATTGTGCAATTTAGTCATAAATTTTAATCTCATGATGATTGTGTGAAAAAGAGTATTTGGAACGAAAAGACATGTTTTCCAAACTCTAAATGTTGTGATGGATTCTTTATTTAAAAAAACATCCAATTCACATCAATAAGAAACCCAAATCAAGATTCTGGACCCCATTGTTTGTTAATGTTGAATGATTTGTTTAGATATGGACATTTTTTTCTTGATGAATATAGTTGTGAATAAGGAAACACAAGATAATTTCAATTTCATTGCAAGAAATATAGTGCCTGTAACAACAAAAGGATCCTGATTAGCATGTAGTGAATATAAAGTCTCATTATTTAGGTAATAACCCAATACACATTTGTACGAAATGCAAATTAAGATGAATGACTGCTCTGGCTGATGGAACAAAACATATTTAGATTTTCAATTGTGCGTCAACATGTTTGTTTTAATTAATATATTGTGCATTTTAGTCATAAATTATAATCTCATGATGATCTTGTGAAAAAGAGTATTTGGAACCAAAAGACAAGTCTTCCAAACCAGAAATGTTGTGATGGATTCTTTATTTAAAAAAACAACCAATTCACAACAATAAGAAACCCAAATCAAGATTATGCACCCCATTGTTTGTTAATATTGAAACAAAAGATAATTTCAATTTCATTGCATGAAAAATATTGCTTGTAACAAGAAAAGGATCCTGATTAGCATGTAGTGAATATAAAGTCTCATTATTTAGGTAATAACCTAATTGACATTAGTACAAAATGCTAATTAGAATTAATGACTCCTTTGGTTGAAGCAACTAAACACATTTAGATTTTCAATTGTGCGTCGACATGTTTGTTTTAATTAATATACTGTGTAATTTAGTCATAAATTTTAATCTCACGATGATTGTGTGAAAAAGAGTCTTTGGAAGCAAAAGAAAAGTCTTCCAAACCAGAAATGTTGTGAGGGATTCTTTATTTAAAAAATCAACCAATTCACATGAATCAGAAACCCTAATGAAGCTTATGGACCCCATTGTTTGTTAAGATTGAATGAATTGTTTAGATATGGACATTGTTTTCTTGATGAATATAGTTGTGAATAAGGAAACAAAAGAAAATTTCATAGTCATTGCATGAAAAATAGTGTTTGTAACAACAAAAGGATCGTGATGAGCATGTAGTGTATATAAAGTCTCATCATTTAGGTAATAACCCAATTCACATTTGTACGGAAAGCAAATTAAGATAAATGACTACTTTGAGTGATGGAATGAAACATATTTAGATTTTCAATTATGCGTCAACATGTTTGTTTTAATTAATATATTGTGCAATTTAGTAATAAATTTTAATCTCATGATGATTGTGTGAAAAAGAGTATTTGGAACGAAAAGACAAGTTTTCCAAACTATAAATGTTGTGATGGATTCTCTATTTAAAAAAACAACCAATTCACATCAATAAGACACCCAAATCAAGATTATGGACCCCATTGTTTGTTAATGTTGAATGATTTGTTTAGATATGAACATTTTTTTCTTGATGAATATAGTTATGAATAAGGAAACAAAAGATAATTTCAATTTCATTGCAAGAAAAATAGTGCTTGTAACGACAAAAGGATCCTGATTAGCATGTAGTGAATATAAAGTCTCATTATTTAGGTAATAACCCAATTCACATTTGTACGAAATGCAAATTGGGATGAATGACTCCTTTGGGCGATGCAACTAAATACATTTAGATCATTAATTGTGCGTCGACATGTTTGTTTTAATTAATAAACTATGTAATTTAGTCATAAATTTTAATCTCACGATGATTGTGCGAAAAATAGTGTTTGGAAACAAAAGACAAGTGTTCCAAACCAGAAATGTTGTGAGGGATTCTTTCTTTAAAAAATCACCCAATTCACATCAATAAGAAACCCTAATCAAGATTATGGACCCCATTGTTTGTTAATATTGAATGAAATGTTTAGATATGGACATTTTTTTCTTGATGAATATAGTTGTGAATAAGGAAACACAAGATAATTTCAATTTCATTGCAAGAAATATAGCGCTTGTAACAACAAAAGGATCCTGATTAGCATGTAGTGAATATAAAGTCTCATTATTTAGGTAATAACCCAATTCACATTAGTACAAAATGCTAATTAGAATTAATGACTCCTTTGGGTGATGCAACTAAACACATTTAGATTTTCAATTGTGCGTCGACATGTTTGTTTTATTTAATATACTGTGTAATTTAGTCATAAATTTTAATCTCACGATGATTGTGTGAAAAAGAGTCTTTGGAAACAAAAGAAAAGTCTTCCAAACCAGAAATGTTGTGAGCGATTCTTTATTTGAAAAATCAACCAATTCACATAAATAAGAAACCCTAATCAAGATTAAGGACCCCATTGTTCATTAAGATTGAATGAATTGTTTAGATATGGACATTGTTTCTTTGATGAATATAGTTGTGAATAAGGAAACAAAATATAATTTCATAGTCATTGCATGAAAAATAGTGCTTGTAACAACAAAAGGATCCTGATGAGCATGTAGTGTATATAAAGTCTCATTATTTAGGTAATAACCCAATACACATTTGTACGAAATGCAAATTAAGATGAATGACTGCTCTGGCTGATGGAATGAAACATATTTAGATTTTCAATTGTGCGTTAACATGTTTGTTTTAATTAATATATTGTGCAATTTAGTCATAAATTTTAATCTCATGATGATTGTGTGAAAAAGAGCATTTGGAACCAACAGTCAAGTTTTCCAAACCAGAAGTGTTGTGAGGGATTCTTTCTTTAAAAAAATCAACGAGTTCACATCAATAAGAAACCCTAATCAAGATTACGGACCCCATTGTTTCTTAATATTGAATGAATTGTTTAGATATGGACATTGTTTTCTTGATAAATATAGTTGTGAATAAGGAAACAAAAGATAATTTCATAGTCATTGCATGAAAAATAGTGCTTGTAACAACAAAAGTATCCTGATGAGCATGTAGTGTATATAAAGTCTCATTATTTAGGTAATAACCCAATTCACATTTGTACGTAATGCAAATTAAGATGAATGACTGCTTTGGGTGATGGAACGAAACATATTTAGATTTTCAATTGTGCGTCGACATGATTGTTTTAATTAATATACTATGTAATTTAGTCATAAATTTTAATCTCACGATGATTGTGTGAAAAATAGTGTTTGGAAACAAAAGACAAGTGTTCCAAACCAGAAATGTTGTGAGGGATTCTTTCTTTAAAAAAATCAACCTGTTCACATCAATAAGAAACCCTAATCAAGATTACGGACCCCATTGTTTGTTAATATTGAATGAATTGTTTAGATATGGACATTGTTTTCTTGATAAATATAGTTGTGAATAAGGAAACAAAAGATAATTTCATGGTCATTGCATGAAAAATGGTGCTTGTAACAACAAAAGGATCCTGATGAGCATGTAGTGTATATAAAGTCTCATTATTTAGGTAATAACCCAATTCACATTTGTACGAAATGCAAATTAAGATGAATGACTGCTTTGGGTGATGGAACGAAACATATTTAGATTTTCAATTGTGCGTCGACATGTTTGTTTTAATTAATATACTATGTAATTTATTCATAAATTTTAATCTCACGATGATTGTGTGAAAAATGGTATTTGGAACCAAAAGACAAGTGTTCTATAGCAGAAATGGTGTGAGGGATTCTTTCTTTAAAAAATCAACTAATTCACATCAATAAAAAACCCTAATAAATATTATGGACCCCATTGTTTGCTAATATTGAATGAAATGTTTAGATATGGACATTGTTTTCTTGATGAATATAGTTGTGAATAAGGAAACAAAAGATAATTTCATAGTCATTGCATGAAAAATAGTGCTTATAACAACAAAAGGATCCTGATGAGCATGTAGTGTATATAAAGTCTCATTATTTAGGTAATAACCCAATTCACATTTGTACGAAATGCAAATTAAGATGAATGACTGCTTTTGGTGATGGAAACGAAACATATTTAGATTTTCAATTGTGCGTCGACATGTTTGTTTTAATTAATATACTATGTAATTTATTCATAAATTTTAATCTCACGATGATTGTGGGAATAATAGTGTTTGGAACCAAAAGACAAGTGTTCTATACCAGAAATGGTGTGAGGGATTCTTTCTTTAAAAAATCAACCAATTCACATCAATAAAAAACCCTAATCAAGATTATGGACCCCATTGTTTGTTAATATTGACTGAAATGTTTAGATATGGACATTGTTTTCTTGATGAATACAGTTGTGAATAAGGAAACAAAACATAATTTCATAGTCATTGCATGAAAAATAGTGCTTGTAACAACAAAAGGATCCTGATGAGCATGTAGTGTATATAAAGTCTCATTATTTAGGTAATAACCCAATTCACATTTGTACGAAATGCAAATTAAGATGAATGACTGCTTTGGGTGATGGAACGAAACGTATTTAGATTTTCAATTGTGCGTTGACATGTTTTTTTCATTAATATATTGTGCGATTTTGTCATAAATTTTAATCTCATGATGATTGTGTGAAATAGAGTATTTGGAACCAAAAGACAAGTCTTCCAAACCAGAAATGTTGTGATGGATTCTTTATTTAAAAAAACAACCAATTCACATCAATAAGAAACCCAAATCAAGAATATGGACCCCATGGTTTGTTAATATTGAATGAATTGTTTAGATATGGACATTTTTTTCTTGATGAATATAGTTGTGAATAAGGAAACAAAAGATAATTTCAATTTCATTGCAAGAAAAATAGTACTTGTAACAACAAAAGGATCCTGATTAGCATGTAGTGAATATAAAGACTCATTATTTAGGTAATAACCCAATTCACATTTGTACAAAATGCAAATTAGGATGAATGACTCCTTTGGGCGATGCAACTAAATACATTTAGATTTTCAATTGTGCGTCGACTTGATTGTTTTAATTAATATACTATGTAATTTAGTCATAAATTTTAATCTCACGATGATTGTGTGAAAAATAGTGTTTGGAAACAAAAGACAAGTGTTCCAAACCAGAAATGTTGTGAGGGATTCTTTCTTTAAAAAAATCAACCAGTTCACATCAATAAGAAACCCTAATCAAGATTACGGACCCCATTGTTTGTTAATATTGAATGAATTGTTTAGATATGGACATTGTTTTCTTGATAAATATAGTTGTGAATAAGGAAACAAAAGATAATTTCATAGTCATTGCATGAAAAATGGTGCTTGTAACAACAAAAGGATCCTGATGAGCATGTAGTGTATATAAAGTCTCATTATTTAGGTAATAACCCAATTCACATTTGTACGAAATGCAAATTAAGATGAATGACTGCTTTGGGTGATGGAACGAAACGTATTTAGATTTTCAATTGTGCGTCGACATGTTTTTTTCATTAATATATTGTGCAATTTTGTCATAAATTTTAATCTCATGATGATTGTGTGAAATAGAGTATTAGGAACCAAAAGACAAGTCTTCCAAACCAGAAATGTTGTGATGGATTCTTTATTTAAAAAAACAACCAATTCACATCAATAAGAAACCCAAATCAAGATTATGGACCCCATGGTTTGTTAATATTGAATGAATTGTTTAGATATGGACATTTTTTTCTTGATCAATATAGTTGTGAATAAGGAAACAAAAGATAATTTCAATTTCATTGCAAGAAAAATAGTGCTTGTAACAACAAAAGGATCCTGATTAGCATGTAGTGAATATAAAGACTCATTATTTAGGTAATAACCCAATTCACATTTGTACAAAATGCAAATTAGGATGAATGACTCCTTTGGGAGATGCAACTAAATACATTTAGATTTTCAATTGTACGTCGACATGATTGTTTTAATTAATATACTATGTAATTTAGTCATAAATTTTAATCTCACGATGATTGTGTGAAAAATAGTGTTTGGAAACAAAAGACAAGTGTTCCAAACCAGAAATGTTGTGAGGGATTCTTTCTTTAAAATAATCAACCAGTTCACATCAATAAGAAACCCTAATCAAGATTACGGACCCCATTGTTTCTTAATATTGAATGAATTGTTTAGATATGGACATTGTTTTCTTGATAAATATAGTTGTGAATAAGGAAACAAAAGATAATTCATAGTCATTGCATGAAAAATATTGCTTGTAACAACAAAAGGATCCTGATGAGCATGTAGTGTATATAAAGTCTCATTACTTAGGTAATAACCCAATTCAAATTTGTACGAAATGCAAATTAAGATGAATGACTGCTTTGGGTGATGGAACGAAACAAATTTAGATTTTCAATTGTGCGTCTACATGTTTGTTTTAATTAATATACTATGTAAGTGAGTCATAAATTTTAATCTCACGATGATTGTGTGAAAAAGAGTCTTTGGAAGCAAAAGAAAAGTCTTCCAAACCAGAAATGTTGTGAGGGATTCTTTATTTAAAAAATCAACCAATTCACATGAATCAGAAACCCTAATCAAGATGATGGACGCTATTGTTTCTTAATATTGAAAGAATTGTTTAGATATAGACATAGTTTTCTTGATAAATATAGTTGTGAATAAGGAAACAAGAGATAATTTCATAGTCATTGCTTGAAAATCAGTGCTTGTAACAACAAAAGGATCCTGATGAGCATGTAGTGTATATAAAGTCTCATTATTTAGGTTATAACCCAATACACATTTGTACGAAATGCAAATTACGATGGATGACAGCTTTGGGTGATGGAATGAAACATATTTACATTTTCAATTGTGCGTCGACATGTTTTTTTCATTAATATATTGTGCAATTTAGTCATAAATCTTAATCTCATGATGACTGTGTGAAATAGAGTATTTGGAACCAAAAGACAAGTCTTCCAAACCAGAAATGTTGTGATGGATTCTTTATTTAAAAAAATAACTAATTCACATCAATAAGAAACCCAAATCAAGATTATGGACCACATGGTTTGTTAATGTTGAATGAATTGTTTAGATATGGACATTTTTTTCTTGATGAATATAGTTGTGAATAAGGAAACAAAAGATAATTTCAATTTCATTGCAAGAAAAATAGTGCTTGTAACAACAAAAGGATCCTGATTAGTATGTAGTGAATATAAAGACTCATTCTTTAGGCAATAACCCAATTCACATTTGTACAAAATGCAAATTAGGATGAATGACTCCTTTGGGCGATGCAACTAAATACATTTAGATTTTCAATTGTGCGTCGACATGTTTGTTTTAATTAATATACTATGTAATTTAGTCATAAATTTTAATCTCACGATGATTGTGTGAAAAATAGTGTTTGGAAACAAAAGACAAGTGTTCCAAACCAGAAATGTTGTGAGGCATTCTTTCTTTAAAAAAATCAACCAGTTCACATCAATAAGAAACCCTAATCAAGATTACGGACCCCATTGTTTCTTAATATTGAATGAATTGTTTAGATATGGACATTGTTTTCTTGATAAATATAGTTGTGAATAAGGAAACAAAACATAATTTCATAGTCATTGCATGAAAATTAGTGCTTGTAACAACAAAAGGATCCTGATGAGCATGTAGTGTATATAAAGTCTCATTATTTAGGTAATAACCCAATTCACATTTGTACGAAATGCAAATTAAGATGAATGACTGCTTTGGGTGATGGAACGTAACATATTTAGATTTTCAATTGTGTGTCGACATGTTTGTTTTAATTAATATACTATGTAATTTGGTCATAAATTTTACTCTCACGATGATTGTGTGAAAAAAAGTGTTTGGAAACAAAAGAAAACTCTTCCAAACCAGAAATGTTGTGAGGGATTCTTTCTTTAAAAAATCAACCAATTAATATCAATAAGAAACCCTAATCAAAATTATTGACCCCATTTTTTGTTAATATTGAATGAATTGTTTAGATATGGACATTGTTTTCTTGATGAATATAGTTGTGAATAAGGAAACAAAAGATAATTTCATAGTCATTGCATGAAAATTAGTGCTTGTAACAACAAAAAGATCCTGATGAGCATGTAGTGTATATAAAGTCTCATTATTTAGGTAATAACCCAATACACATTTGTACGAAATGCAAATTGAGATGAATGACTGCTTTGGCTGATGGAAAGAAACATATTTAGATTTTCAATTGTGCATCAACATGTTTGTTTTAATTAATATATTGTGCATTTTTGTCATAAATTATAATCTCATGATGATTGTGTGAAAAAGAGTATTTGGAACCAGAAGTCAAGTCTTCCAAACCAGAAATGTTGTGATGGATTCCTTATGTAAAAAAACAACCAATTCACAACAATAAGAAACCCAAATCTAGATTATGGACCCCATTGTTTGTTAATATTGAATGAATTGCTTAGATATGGACATTTTTTTCTTGATGAATATAGTTGTGAATAAGGAAACAAAAGATAATTTCAATTTCATTGCAAGAAAAATAGTGCTTATAACAACAAAAGGATCTTGATTAGCATGTAGTGAATATAAAGTCTCATTATTTAGGTAATAACCCAATTCACATTAGTACAAAATGCTAATTAGAATTAATGACTCCTTTGGTTGATTCAACTAAACACATTTAGATTTTCAATTGTGCGTCAACATGTTTGTTTTAATTAATATACTGTGTAATTTAGTCATAAATTTTAATCTCACGATGATTGTGTGAAAAAGAGTCTTTGGAAGCAAAAGAAAAGTCTTCCAAACCAGAAATGTTGTGAGGGATTCTTTATTTAAAAAATCAACCAATTCACAAGAGTCATAAACCCTAATGAAGATTATGGACCCCATTGTTTGTTATGATTGAATGAATTGTTTAGATATGGACATTGTTTTCTTGATGAATATAGTTGTGAATAAGGAAACAAAATATAATTTCATAGTAATTGCATGAAAAATTGTGCTTGTAACAACAAAAGGATCCTGATGAGTATGTAGTGTATATAAAGTCTCATTATTTAGGTAATAACCCAATACACATTTGTACGAAATGGAAATTAAGATGAATGACTGCTCTGGCTGATGGAAAGAAACATATTTAGATTTTCAATTGTGCGTCAACATGTTTGTTTTAATTAATATATTGTGCATTTTTGTAATAAATTATAATCTCATGATGATTGTGTGAAATAGAGTATTTGGAACCAAAAGACAAGCCTTCCAAACCAGAAATGTTGTGATGGATTCCTTATTTAAAAAAACAACCAATTCACAACAATAAGAAACCCAAATCAAGATTATGGACCCCATTGTTTGTTAATATTGAATGAATTGCTTAGCTATGGACATTTTTTTCTTGATGAATATAGTTGTGAATAAGGAAACAAAAGATAATTTCAATTTCATTGCATGAAAAATAGTGCTTGTAACAACAAAAGGATCTTGATTAGCATGTAGTGAATATAAATTCTCATTATTTAGGTAATAACCCAATTGACATTAGTACAAAATGCTATTTAGAATTAATGACTCCTTTGGTTGATTCAACTCAACACATTTAGATTTTCAATTGTGCGTCGACATGTTTGTTTTAATTAATATACTGTGTAATTTAGTCATAAATTTTAATCTCACGATGATTGTGTGAAAAAGAGTCTTTGGAAGCAAAAGAAAAGTCTTCCAAACCAGAAATGTTGTGAGGGATTCTTTATTTAAAAAATCAACCAATTCACATGAGTCAGAAACCCTAATGAAGATTATGGACCCCATTGTTTGTTAAGATTGAATGAATTGTTTAGGTATGGACATTGCTTTCTTGATGAATATAGTTGTGAATAAGGAAACAAACGAAAATTTCATAGTCATTGCATGAAAAATAGTGTTTGTAACAACAAAAGGATCTTGATGAGCATGTAGTGTATATAAAGTCTCATTATTTAGGTAATAACCCAATTCACATTTGTACGAAAAGCAAATTAAGATAAATGACTGCTTTGAGTGATGGAATGAAACATATTTAGATTTTTAATTATGCGTCAACATGTTTGTTTTAATTAATATATTGTGCAATTTAGTCATAAATTTTAATCTCATGATGATTGTGTGAAAAAGAGTATTTATAACGAAAAGACATGTCTTCCAAAATAGAAATGTTTTGATGGATTCATTATTTAAAAAAACAACCAATTCACATCAATAAGAAACCCAAATCAAGATTTTGGACCCCATTGTTTGTTAATATTGAATGATTTCTTTAGATATGGACATTTTTTTCTTGATGAATATAGTTATGAATAAGGAAACAAAAGATAATTTGAATTTCATTGCAAGAAAAATAGTGCTTATAACGACAAAGGGATCCTGATTAGCATGTAGTGAATATAAATTCTCATTATTTAGGTAATAACCCAATTCACATTTGTACGAAATGCAAATTAGGATGAATGACTCCTTTGGGCGATGCAACTAAATACATTTAGATTTTCAATTGTGCGTCGACATGTTTGTTTTAATTAATATACTATGTAATTTAGTCATAAATTTTAATCTCACGATGATTGTGTGAAAAGTAGTGTTTGGAAACAAAAGACAACTGTTCCAAACCAGAAATGTTGTGAGGGATTCTTTCTTTAAAAAAATCAACCAGTTCACATCAATAAGAAACCCTAATCAAGATTACGGACCCCATTGTTTCTTAATATTGAATGAATTGTTTAGATATGGACATTGTTTTCTTGATGAATATAGTTGTGAATAAGGAAACAAAAGATAATTTCATAGTCATTGGATGAAAATTAGTGCTTGTAACAACAAAAGGATCCTGATGAGCATGTAGTGTATATAAAGTCTCATTATTTAGGTAATAACCCAATACACATTTGTACGAAATGCAATTTAAGATGAATGACTGCTCTGGTAGATGGAAAGAAACATATTTAGATTTTCAATTGTGCGTCAACATGTTTGTTTTAATTAATATATTGTCCATTTTTGTCATAAATTATAATCTCATGATGATTGTGTGAAAAAGAGTATTTGGAACCAAAAGACAAGTCTTCCAAACCATAAATGTTGTGATGGATTCCTTATTTAAAAAAACAACCAATTCACATCAATAAGAAACCCAAATCAAGATTATGGACCCCATTGTTTGTTAATATTGAATGAATTGCTTAGATATGGACATTTTTTTCTTCATGAATATAGTTGTGAATAAGGAAACAAAAGATAATTTCAATTTCATTGCAAGAAAAATAGTGCTTGTAACAACAAAAGGATCCTGATTAGCATGTAGTGAATATAAAGTCTCATTATTTAGGTAATAACCCAATTGACATTAGTACAAAATGCTAATTAGAATTAATGACTCCTTTGGTTGATGCAACTAAACACATTTAGATTTTCAATTGTGCGTCGACATGTTTGTTTTAATTAATATACTGTGTAATTTAGTCATAAATTTTAATCTCACGATGATTGTGTGAAAAAGAGTCTTTGGAAGCAAAAGAAAAGTCTTCCAAACCAGAAATGTTGTGAGGGATTCTTTATTTAAAAAATCAACCAATTCACATGAATCAGAAACCCTAATGAAGATTATGGACCCCATTGTTTGTTAAGATTGAATGAATTGTTTAGATATGGACATTGTTTTCTTGATGAATATAGTTGTGAATAAGGAAACAAAAGAAAATTTCATAGTCATTGCATGAAAAATAGTGTTTGTAACAACAAAAGGATCGTGATGAGCATGTAGTGTATATAAAGTCTCATCATTTAGGTAATAAAAAAATTCACATTTGTACGAAAAGCAAATTAAGATAAATGACTGCTTTGAGTGATGGAATGAAACATATTTAGATTTTCAATTATGCGTCAACATGTTTGTTTTAATTAATATATTGTGCAATTTAGTCATAAATTTTAATCTCATGATGATTGTGTGAAAAAGAGTATTTGGAACGAAGAGACAAGTTTTCCAAACAATAAATGTTGTGATGGATTCTTTATTTAAAAAAACAACCAATTCACATCAATAAGAAACCCAAATCAAGATTATGGACCCCATTGTTTGTTAATGTTGAATGATTTGTTTAGATATGGACATTTTTTTCTTGATGAATATAGTTATGAATAAGGAAACAAAAGATAATTTCAATTTCATTGCGAGAAAAATAGTGCTTGTAACGACAAAAGGATCCTGATTAGCATGTAGTGAATATAAAGTCTCAATATTTAGGTAATAACCCAATTCACATTTGTACGAAATGCAAATTGGGATGAATGACTCCTTTGGGCGATGCAACTAAATACATTTAGATCATTAATTGTGCGTCGACATGTTTGTTTTAATTAATAAACTATGTAATTTAGTCATCAATTTTAATCTCACGATCATTGTGTGAAAAATAGTGTTTGGAAAAAAAAGACAAGTGTTCCAAACCAGAAATGTTGTGAGGGATTCTTTCTTTAAAAAATCAACCAATTCACATCAATAAGAAACCCTAATCAAGATTATGGACCCCATTGTTTGTTAATATTGAATGAAATGTTTAGATATGGACATTGTTTTCTTGATGAATATAGTTGTGAATAAGGAAACAAAAGATAATTTCAGTCATTGCATGAAAAATAGTGCTTGTAACAACAAAAGGATCCTGATGAGCATGTAGTGTATATAAAGTCTCATTATTTAGGTAATTACCCAATTCACATTTGTACGAAATGCAAATTAAGATGAATGACTGCTTTGGGTGATGGAACGAAACATATTTAGATTTTCAATTGTGCGTCGACATGTTTGTTTTAATTAATATATTGTGCAATTTAGTCATAAATTTTAATCTCATGATGATTGTGTGAAAAAGAGTATTTGGAACGAAGAGACAAGTTTTCCAAACAATAAATGTTGTGATGGATTCTTTATTTAAAAAAACAACCAATTCACATCAATAAGAAACCCAAATCAAGATTATGGACCCCATTGTTTGTTAATGTTGAATGATTTGTTTAGATATGGACATTTTTTTCTTGATGAATATAGTTATGAATAAGGAAACAAAAGATAATTTCAATTTCATTGCAAGAAATATAGTGCCTGTAACAAGAAAAGGATCCTGATTAGCATGTAGTGAATATAAAGTCTCATTATTTAGGTAATAACCCAATACACATTTGTATGAAATGCAAATTAAGATGAATGACTGCTCTGGCTGATGGAATGAAACATATTTAGATTTTCAATTATGCGTCAACATGTTTGTTTTAGTTAATATATTGTGCAATTTAGTCATAAATTTTAATCTCATGATGATTGTGTGAAAAACAGCATTTGGAACCAACAGACAAGTTTTCCAAACCAGAAATGTTGTGAGGGATTGTTTCTTTAACAAAATCAACGAGTTCACATCAATAAGAAACCCTAATCAAGATTACGGACCCCATTGTTTCTTAATATTGAATGAATTGTTTAGATATGGTCATTGTTTTCTTGATAAATATAGTTGTGAATAAGGAAACAAAATATAATTTCATAGTCATTGCATGAAAAATAGTGCTTGTAATAACAAAAGGAACCTGATGAGCATGTAGTGTATATAAAGTCTCATTATTTAGGTAATAACCCAATACACATTTGTACGAAATGCAAATTAAGATGAATGACTGCTCTGGCTGATGGAATGAAACATATTTACATTTTCAATTGTGCATCAACATGTTTGTTTTAATTAATATATTGTGCAATTTAGACATAAATTTTAATCTCATGATGATTGTGTGAAAAAGAGCATTTGGAACCAACAGACAAGTTTTCCAAACCAGAAATGTTGTGAGGGATTCTTTCTTTAAAAAAATGAACGAGTTCACATCAATAAGAAACCCTAATCAAGATTACGGACCCCATTGTTTCTTAATATTGAATGAATTGTTTAGATATGGACATTGTTTTCTTGATAAATATAGTGGTGAATAAGGAAACAAAAGATAATTTCATAGTCATTGCATGAAAAATAGTGCTTGTAACAACAAAAGGATCCTGATGAGCATGTAGTGTATATAAAGTCTCATTATTTAGGTAATAACCCAATTCACATTTGTACGTAATGCAAATTAAGATGAATGACTGCTTTGGGTGATGGAACGAAACATATTTAGATTTTCAATTGTGCGTCGACATGTTTGTTTTAATTAGTATACTATGTAATTTATTCATAAATTTTAATCTCACGATGATTGTGTGAAAAATAGTGTTTGGAACCAAAAGACAAGTGTTCTATACCAGAAATGGTGTAAGGGATTCTTTCTTTAAAAAATCAACCAATTCACATCAATAAAAAACCCTAATCAAGATTATGGACCCCATTGTTTGTTAATATTGACTGAAATGTTTAGATATGGACATTGTTTTCTTGATGAATATAGTTGTGAATAAGGAAACAAAAGATAATTTCAGTCATTGCATGAAAAATAGTGCTTGTAAGAACAAAAGGATCCTGATGAGCATGTAGTGTATATAAAGTCTCATTATTTAGGTAATAACCCAATTCACATTTGTACGTAATGCAAATTAAGATGAATGACTGCTTTGGGTGATGGAACGAAACATATTTAGATTTTCAATTGTGCGTCGACATGTTTGTTTTAATTAGTATACTATGTAATTTATTCATAAATTTTAATCTCACGATGATTGTGTGAAAAATAGTGTTTGGAACCAAAAGACAAGTGTTCTATACCAGAAATGGTGTGAGGGATTCTTTCTTTAAAAAATCAACCAATTCACATCAATAAAAAACCCTAATCAAGATTATGGACCCCATTGTTTGTTAATATTGACTGAAATGTTTAGATATGGACATTGTTTTCTTGATGAATATAGTTGTGAATAAGGAAACAAAAGATAATTTCATAGTCATTGCATGAAAAATAGTGCTTGTAACAACAAAAGGATCCTGATGAGCATGTAGTGTATATAAAGTCTCATTATTTAGGTAATAACCCAATTCACATTTGGACGAAAAGCAAATTAAGATGAATGACTGCTTTGGGTGATGGAACGAAACGTATTTAGATTTTCAATTGTGCGTCGACATGTTTTTTTCATTAATATATTGTGCAATTTTGTCATAAATGTTAATCTCATGATGATTGTGTGAAATAGAGTATTTGGAACCAAAAGACAAGTCTTCCAAACCAGAAATGTTGTGATGGATTCTTTATTTAAAAAAACAACCAATTCACATCAATAAGAAACCCAAATCAAGATTATGGACCCCATGGTTTGTTGATATTGAATGAATTGTTTAGATATGGACATTTTTTTCTTGATGAATATAGTTATGAATAAGGAAACAAAAGATAATTTCAATTTCATTGCAAGAAAAATAGTGCTTGTAACAACAAAAGGATCCTGATTAGCATGTAGTGAATATAAAGACTCATTATTTAGGTAATTACCCAATTCACATTTGTACAAAATGCAAATTAGGATGATGAATGACTCCTTTGGGCGATGCAACTAAATACATTTAGATTTTCAATTGTGCGTCGACATGATTGTTTTAATTAATATACTATGTAATTTAGTCATAAATTTTAATCTCACGATGATTGTGTGGAAAATAGTGTTTGGAAACAAAAGACAAGTGTTTCCAAACCAGAAATGTTGTGAGGGATTCTTTCTTTTAAAAAAATCAACCAGTTCACATCAATAAGAAACCCCTAATCAAGATTACGGACCCCATTGTTTTCTTAATATTGAATGAATTGTTTTAGATATGGACATTGTTTTCTTGATAAATATAGTTGTGAATAAGGAAACAAAAGATAATTTCATAGTCATTGCATGAAAAATAGTGCTTGTAACAACAAAAGGATCCTGATGAGCATGTAGTGTATATAAAGTCTCATTATTTAGGTAATAACCCAATTCACATTTGTACGTAATGCAAATTAAGATGAATGACTGCTTTGGGTGATGGAACGAAACATATTTCGATTTTCAATTGTGCGTCGACATGTTTGTTTTAATTAATATACTATGTAATTTATTCATAAATTTTAATCGCACGATGATTGTGTGAAAAATAGTGTTTGGAACCAAAAGACAAGTGTTCTATACCAGAAATGTTGTGAGGGATTCTTTCTTTCAAAAATCAACCAATTCACATCAATAATAAACCCTAATCAAGATTATGGAGCCCATTGTTTGTTAATATTGAATGAAATGTTTAGATATGGACATTGTTTTCTTGATGAATATAGTTGTGAATAAGGAAACAAAACATAATTTCATAGTCATTGCATGAAAAATAGTGCTTGTAACAACAAAAGGATCCTGATGAGCATGTACTGTATATAAAGTCTCATTATTTAGGTAATAACCCAATTCACATTTGTACGAAATGCTTACAAAATGCAAATTAAGATGAATGACTGCTTTGGGTGATGGAACGAAACATATTTAGATTTTCAATTGTGCGTCGACATGTTTGTTTTAATTAATATACCATGTAATTTATTCATAAATTTTAATCTCACGATGATTGTGTGAAAAATAGTGTTTGGAACCAAAAGACAAGTGTTCTATACCAGAAATGGTGTGAGGGATTTTTCTTGAAAAAATCAACTAATTCACATCAATAAAAAACCCTAATCAATATTATGGACCCCATTGTTTGTTAATATTGAATGAAATGTTTAGATATGGACATTGTTTCCTTGATGAATATAGTTGTGAATAAGAAAACAAAAGATAATTTTATAGTCATTGCATGATAAATAGTGCTTGTAACAACAAAAGGATCCTGATGAGCATGTAGTGTATATAAAGTCTCATTATTTAGGTAATAACCCAATTCACATTTGTACAAAATGCAAATTAGGATGAATGACTCCTTTGTGCGATGCAACTAAATACATTTAGATTTTCAATTGTGCGTGGACATGATTGTTTTAATTTATATACTATGTAATTTAGTCATAAATTTTAATCTCACGATGATTGTGTGAAAAATAGTGTTTGGAAACAAAAGACAAGTGTTCCAAACCAGAAATGTTGTGAGGGATTCTTTCTTTAAAAAAATCAACCAGTTCACATCAATAAGAAAACCTAATCAAGATTACGGACCCCATTGTTTCTTAATATTGAATGAATTGTTTAGATATGGACATTGTTTTCTTGATAAATATAGTTGTGAATAAGGAAACAAAACATAATTTCATAGTCATTGCATGAAAATTAGTGCTTGTAACAACAAAAGGATCCTGATGAGCATGTAGTGTATATAAAGTCTCATTATTTAGGTAATAACCCAATTCATATTTGTACGAAATGCAAATTAAGATGAATGACTGCTTTGGGTGGTGGAACGAAACATATTTAGATTTTCAATTGTGCGTCGACATGTTTGTTTTAATTAATATACTATGTAATTTGGTCATAAATTTTACTCTCACGATGATTGTGTGAAAAAAAGTGTTTGGAAACAAAAGAAAACTCTTCCAAACCAGAAATGTTGTGAGGGATTCTTTCTTTAAAAAATCAACCAATTCATATCAATAAGAAACCCTAATCAAGATTATGGACCCCATTTTTTGTTAATATTGAATGAATTGTTTAGATATGGACATTGTTTTCTTGATGAATATAGTTGTGAATAAGGAAACAAAAGATAATTTCATAGTCATTGCATGAAAGATAGTGCTTGTAACAGCAAAAAGATTCTGATGAGCATGTAGTGTATATAAAGTCTCATTATTTAGGTAATAACCCAATACACATTTGTACGAAATGCAAATTGAGATGAATGACTGCTTTGGCTGATGGAAAGAAACATATTTAGATTTTCAATTGTGCGTCAACATGTTTGTTTTAATTAATATATTGTGCATTTTTGTCATAAATTATAACCTCATGATGATTGTGTGAAAAAGAGTATTTGGAACCAAAAGACAAGTCTTCCAAACCAGAAATGTTGTGATGGATTCCTTATTTAAAAAAACAACCAATTCACAACAATAAGAAACCCAAATCAAGATTATGGACCCCATTGTTTGTTAATATTGAATGAATTGCTTAGATACGGACATTTTTTTCTTCATGAATATAGTTGTGAATAAGGAAACAAAAGATAATTTCAATTTCATTGCAAGAAAAATAGTGCTTGTAACGACAAAAGGATCTTGATTAGCATGTAGTGAATATAAATTCTCATTATTTAGGTAATAACCCAATTGACCTTAGTACAAAATGCTAATTAGAATTAATGACTCCTTTGGTTGATGCAACTACACACATTTAGATTTTCAATTGTGCGTCGACATGTTTGTTTTAATTAATATACTGTGTAATTTTGTCATAAATTTTAGTCTCACGATGATTGTGTGAAAAAGAGTCTTTGGAAGCAAAAGAAAAGTCTTCCAAACCAGAAATGTTGTGAGGGATTCTTTATTTAAAAAATCAACCAATTCACATGAATCAGAAACCCTAATGAAGATTATGGACCCCATTGTTTGTTAAGATTGAATGAATTGTTTTGATATGGACATTGTTTTCTTGATGAATATAGTTGTGAATAAGGAAACAAAAGATAATTTCATAGTCATTGCATGAAAAATAGTGTTTGTAACAACAAAAGGATCGTGATGAGCATGTAGTGTATATAAAGTCTCATCATTTAGGTAATAACCCAATTCACATTTGTACGGAAAGCAAATTAAGATAAATGACTGCTTTGAGTGGTGGAATGAAACATATTTAGATTTTCAATTATGCGTCAACATGTTTGTTTTAATTAATATATTGTGCAATTTAGTCATAAATTTTAATCTCATGATGATTGTGTGAAAAAGAGTATTTGGAACGAAAAGACACGTTTTCCAAAATATAAATGTTGTGATGGATTCTTTATTTAAAAAAACAACCAATTCACATCAATAAGAAACCCAAATCAAGATTATGGACCCCATTGTTTGTTAATGTTGAATCATTTGTTTAGATATGGACATTGTTTCTTTGATGAATATAGTTGTGAATAAGGAAACAAAATATAATTTCATAGTCATTGCATGAAAAATAGTGCTTGTAACAACAAAAGGATCCTGATGAGCATGTAGTGTATATAAAGTCTCATTATTTAGGTAATAACCCAATACACATTTGTACGAAATGCAAATTAAGATGAATGACTGCTCTGGCTGATGGAATGAAACATATTTAGTTTTTCAATTGTGCGTCAACATGTTTGTTTTAATTAATATATCGTGCAATTTAGTCATAAATTTTAATCTCATGATGATTGTGTGAAAAAGAGCATTTGGAACCAACAGACAAGTTTTCCAAACCAGAAATGTTGTGAGGGATTCTTTCTTTAAAAAAAATCAACGAGTTCACATCAATAAGAAACCCCCTAATCAAGATTACGGACCCCATTGTTTCTTAATATTGAATGAATTGTTTAGATATGGACATTGTTTTCTTGATAAATATAGTTGTGAATAAGGAAACAAAAGATAATTTCATAGTCATTGCATGAAAAATAGTGCTTGTAACAACAAAAGGATCCTGATGAGCATGTAGCGTATATAAAGTCTCATTATTTAGGTAATAACCCAATTCACATTTGTACGTAATGCAAATTAAGATGAATGACTGCTTTGGGTGATGGAATGAAACATATTTAGATTTTCAATTGTGCGTCGACATGTTTGTTTTGATTAATATACTATGTTATTTATTCATAAATTTTAATCTCACGATGATTGTGTGAAAAATAGTGTTTGGAACCAAAAGACAAGTGTTCTATACCAGAAATTTTGTGAGGGATTCTTTCTTTAAAAAATCAACCAATTCACATCAATAAGAAACCCTAATCAAGATTATGGACCCCATTGTTTGTTAATATTGAATGAAATGTTTAGATATGGACATTGTTTTCTTGATGAATATAGTTGTGAATAAAAAAACAAAACATAATTTCATAGTCATTGCATGAAAAATAGTGCTTGTAACAACAAAAGGATCCTGATGAGCATGTAGTGTATATAAAGTCTCATTATTTAGGTGATAACCCAATTCACATTTGTACGAAATGCAAATTAAGATGAATGACTGCTTTGGGTGATGGAACGAAACATATTTAGATTTTCAATTGTGCGTCGACATGTTTGTTTTAATTAATATACTATGTAATTTATTCATAAATTTTAATTTCACGATGATTGTGTGAAAAATAGTGTTTGGAACCAAAAGACAAGTGTTCTATACCAGAAATGGTGTGAGGGATTCTTTCTTTAAAAAATCAAGTAATTCACATCAATAAAAAACCCTAATCAATATTATGCACCCCATTGTTTGTCAATATTAAATGAAATGTTTAGATATGGACATTGTTTTGTTTATGAATATAGTTGTGAATAAGGAAACAAAAGATAATTTCATAGTCATTGCATGAAAAATAGTGCTTGTAACAACAAAAGGATCCTGATGAGCATGTAGTGTATATAAAGTCTCATTATTTAGGTAATAACCCAATACACATTTGTACGAAATGCAAATTAAGATGAATGACTGCTCTGGCTGATGGAACGAAACGTATTTAGATTTTCAATTGTGCGTCAACATGTTTGATTTAATTAATATATTGTGCATTTTAGTCATAAATTATAATCTCATGATGATTGTGTGAAAAAGAGTATTTGTAACCAAAAGACAAGTCTTTTGAACCAGAAATGTTGTGATGGATTCTTTATTTAAAAAAACAACCAATTCACAACAATAAGAAACCCAAATCAAGATTATGCACCCCATTGTTTGTTAATATTGAATGAATTGCTTAGATATGGACATTTTGTTCTTGATGAATATAGTTTTGAATAAGGAAACAAAAGATAATTTCAATTTCATTGCATGAAAAATAGTGCTTGTAACAACAAAAGGATCCTGATTAGCATGTAGTGAATATAAAGTCTCATTATTTAGGTAATAACCCAATTGACATTAGTACAAAATGCTAATTAGAATTAATGACTCCTTTGGTTGGTGCAACTAAACACATTTAGATTTTCAATTGTGCGTCGACATGTTTGTTTTAATTAATATACTGTGTAATTTAGTCATAAATTTTAATCTCACGATGATTGTGTGAAAAAGAGTCTTTGGAAGCAAAAGAAAAGTCTTCCAAACCAGAAATGTTGTGAGGGATTCTTTATTTAAAAAATCAACCAATTCACATGAATCAGAAACCCTAATGAAGATTATGGACCCCATTGTTTGTTAAGATTGAATGAATTGTTTAGATATGGACATTGTTTTCTTGATGAATATAGTTGTGAATAAGGAAACAAAAGAAAATTTCATAGTCATTGCATGAAAAATAGTGTTTGTAACAACAAAAGGATCGTGATGAGCATGTAGTGTATATAAAGTCTCATCATTTAGGTAATAACCCAATTCACATTTGTACGGAAAGCAAATTAAGATAAATGACTTCTTTGAGTGATGGAATGAAACATATTTAGATTTTCAATTATGCGTCAACATGTTTGTTTTTATTAATATATTGTGCAATTTAGTCATAAATTTTAATCTCATGATGATTGTGTGAAAAAGAGAATTTGGAACGAAAAGACAAGTTTTCCAAACTATAAATGTTGTGATGGATTCTTTATTTAAAAAAACAACCAATTCACATCAATAAGAAACCCAAATCAAGATTATGGACCCCATTGTTTGTTAATGTTGAATGATTTATTTAGATATGGACATTTTTTTCTTGATGAATATAGTTATGAATAAGGAAACAAAAGATAATTTCAATTTCATTGCAAGAAAAATAGTGCTTGTAACGACAAAAGGATCTTGATTAGCATGTAGTGAATATAAAGTCTCATTATTTAGGTAATAACCCAATTCACATTTGTACGAAATGCAAATTGGGATGAATGACTCCTTTGGGCGATGCAACTAAATACATTTAGATCATTAATTGTGCGTCGACATGTTTGTTTTAATTTATAAACTATGTAATTTAGTCATAAATTTTAATCTCACGATGATTGTGTGAAAAATAGTGTTTGGAAACAAAAGACAAGTGTTCCAAACCAGAAATGTTGTGAGGGATTCTTTCTTTAAAAAATCAACCAATTCACATCAATAAGAAACCCTAATCAAGATTATGGACCCCATTGTTTGTTAATATTGAATGAAATGTTTAGATATGGACATTTTTTTCTTGATGAATATAGTTGTGAATAAGGAAACACAAGATAATTTCAATTTCATTGCAAGAAATATAGTGCTTGTAACAACAAAAGGATCCTGATTAGCATGTAGTGAATATAAAGTCTCATTATTTAGGTAATAACCCAATTCACATTAGTACAAAATGCTAATTAGAATTAATGACTCCTTTGGGTGATGCAACTAAACACATTTAGATTTTCAATTGTGCGTCGACATGTTTGTTTTATTTAATATACTGTGTAATTTAGTCATAAATTTTAATCTCACGATGATTGTGTGAAAAAGAGTCTTTGGAAACAAAAGAAAAGTCTTCCAAACCAGAAATGTTTTGAGCGATTCTTTATTTAAAAAATAAACCAATTCACATAAATAAGAAACCCTAATCAAGATTATGGACCCCATTGTTCATTAAGATTGAATGAAGTGTTTAGATATGGACATTCTTTCTTTGATGAATATAGTTATGAATAAGGAAACAAAATATAATTTCATAGTCATTGCATGAAAAATAGTGCTTGTAACAACAAAAGGATCCTGATGAGCATGTAGTGTATATAAAGTCTTATTATTTAGGTAATAACCCAATACACATTTGTACGAAATGCAAATTAAGATGAATGACTGCTCTGGCTGATGGAATGAAACATATTTAGATTTTCAATTGTGCGTCAACATGTTTGTTTTAATTAATATATTGTGCAATTTAGTCATAAATTTTAATCTCATGATGATTGTGTGAAAAAGAGCATTTGGAACCAACAGACAAGTTTTCCAAACCAAAAATGTTGTGAGGGATTCTTTCTTTAAAAAAATCAACGAGTTCACATCAATAAGAAACCCTAATCAAGATTACGGACCCCATTGTTTCTTAATATTGAATGATTGTTTAGATATGGACATTGTTTTCTTGATAAATATAGTTGTGAATAAGGAAACAAAAGATAATTTCATAGTCATTGCATGAAAAATAGTGCTTGTAACAACAAAAGGATCCTGATGAGCATGTAGTGTATATAAAGTCTCATTATTTAGGTAATAACCCAATTCACATTTGTACAAAATGCAAATTATGATGAATGACTCCTTTATGCGATGCAACTAAATACATTTAGATTTTCAATTGTGTGTTGACATGATTGTTTTAATTAATATACTATGTAATTTATTCATAAATTTTAATCTCACGATGATTGTGTGAAAAATAGTGTTTGGAACCAAAAGACAAGTGTTCTATACCAGAAATGGCGTGAGGGATTCTTTCTTTAAAAAATCAACTAATTCACATCAATAAAAAACCCTAATCAAGATTATGGACCCCATTGTTTGTTAATATTGAATGAAATGTTTAGATATGGACATTGTTTTCTTGATGAATATAGTTGTGAATAAGGAAACAAAAGATAATTTCATAGTCATTGCATGAAAAATAGTGCTTGTAACAACAAAAGGATCCTGATGAGCATGTAGTGTATATAAAGTCTCATTATTTAGGTAATAACCCAATTCACATTTGTACGTAATTCAAATTAAGATGAATGACTGCTTTGGGGGATGGAACGAAACATATTTAGATTTTCAATTGTGCGTCGACATGTTTGTTTTAATTAATATACTATGTAATTTATTCATAAATTTTAATCTCACGATGATTGTGTGAAAAATAGTGTTTGGAACCAAAAGGCAAGTGTTCTATACCATAAATGTTGTGAGGGATTCTTTCTTTAAAAAATCAACCAATTCACATCAATAAGAAACCCTAATCAAGATTATGGACCCCATTGTTTGTTAATATTGAATGAAATGTTTAGATATGGACATTGTTTTCTTGATGAATATAGTTGTGAATAAGGAAACAAAAGATAATTTCATAGTCATTGCATGAAAAATAGTGCTTGTAACAACAAAAGGATCCTGATGAGCATGTAGTGTATATAAAGTCTCATTATTTAGGTAATAACCCAATTCACATTTGTACGAAATGCAAATTAAGATGAATGACTGCTTTGGGTGATGGAACGAAAAATATTTAGATTTTCAATTGTGCGTCGACATGTTTGTTTTAATTAATATACTATGTAATTTATTCATAAATTTTAATCTCACGATGATTGTGTGAAAAATAGTGTTTGGAACCAAAAGACAAGTGTTCTATACCAGAAATGGTGTGAGGGATTCTTTCTTTAAAAAATCAACTAATTCACATCAATAAAAAACCCTAATCAATATTATGCACCCCATTGTTTGTTAATATTGAATGAAATGTTTAGATATGGACATTGATTTCTTGATGAATATAGTTGTGAATAAGGAAACAAAAGATAATTTCATAGTCATTGCCTGAAAAATAGTGCTTGTAACAACAAAAAGGATCCTGATGAGCATGTAGTGTATATAAAGTCTCATTATTTAGGTAATTACCCAAATTCACATTTGTACGAAATGCAAATTAAGATGAATGACTGCTTTGGGTGATGGAACGAAACATATTTAGATTTTCAATTGTGCGTCGACATGTTTGTTTTAATTAATATACTATGTAATTTATTCATAAATTTTAATCTCACGATGATTGTGTGAAAAAAATAGTGTTTGGAACCAAAAGACAAGTGTTTCTATTCCAGAAATGGTGTGAGGGATTCTTTCTTTAAAAAAATCAACCAATTCACATCAATAAAAAAACCCTAATCAAGATTATGGACCCCATTGTTTGTTAATATTGAATGAAATGTTTAGATATGGACATTGTTTTCTTGATGAATATAGTTGTGAATAAGGAAACAAAACATAAATTCATAGTCATTGCATGAAAAATAGTGCTTGTAACAACAAAAGGATCCTGATGAGCATGTAGTGTATATAAAGTCTCATTATTTTAGGTAATAACCCAATTCACATTTGTACGAAATGCAAATTAAGATGAATGACTGCTTTGGGTGATGGAACAAACATATTTAGATTTTCAATTGTGCGTCGACATGTTTTGTTTTTAATTAATATACTGTGTAATTTATTCATAAATTTTAATCTCACGATGATTGTGTGAAAAATAGTGTTTGGAACCAAAAGACAAGTGTTCTATACCAGAAATGTTGTGAGGGATTCTTTCTTTAAAAAATCAACCAATTCACATCAATAAAAAACCCTAATCAAGATTATGGACCCCATTGTTTGTTAATATTGAATGAAATGTTTAGATATGGACATTGTTTTCTTGATGAATATAGTTGTGAATAAGGAAACAAAAGATAATTTCATAGTCATTGCATGAAAAATAGTGCTTGTAACAACAAAAGGATCCTGATGAGCATGTAGTGTATATAAAGTCTCATTATTTAGGTAATAACCCAATTCACATTTGTACGAAATGCAAATTAAGATGAATGACTGCTTTGGGTGATGGAACGAAACATATTTAGATTTTCAATTGTGCGTCGACATGTTTGTTTTAATTAATATACTATGTAATTTATTCATAAATTTTAATCTCACGATGATTGTGTGAAAAATAGTGTTTGGAACCAAAAGGCAAGTGTTCTATACCATAAATGTTGTGAGGGATTCTTTCTTTAAAAAATCAACCAATTCACATCAATAAGAAACCCTAATCAAGATTATGGACCCCATTGTTTGTTAATATTGAATGAAATGTTTAGATATGGACATTGTTTTCTTGATGAATATAGTTGTGAATAAGGAAACAAAAGATAATTTCATAGTCATTGCATGAAAAATAGTGCTTGTAACAACAAAAGGATCCTGATGAGCATGTAGTGTATATAAAGTCTCATTATTTAGGTAATAACCCAATTCACATTTGTACGAAATGGAAATTAAGATGAATGACTGCTTTGGGTGATGGAACGAAACATATTTAGATTTTCAATTGTGCGTCGACATGTTTGTTTTAATTAATATACTATGTAATTTATTCATAAATTTTAATCTCACGATGATTGTGTGAAAAATAGTGTTTGGAACCAAAAGACAAGTGTTCTATACCAGAAATGGTGTGAGGGATTCTTTCTTTAAAAAATCAACTAATTCACATCAATAAAAAACCCTAATCAATATTATGCACCCCATTGTTTGTTAATATTGAATGAAATGTTTAGATATGGACATTGTTTTCTTGATGAATATAGTTGTGAATAAGGAAACAAAAGATAATTTCATAGTCATTGCATGAAAAATAGTGCTTGTAACAACAAAAGGATCCTGATGAGCATGTAGTGTATATAAAGTCTCATTATTTAGGTAATTACCCAATTCACATTTGTACGAAATGCAAATTAAGATGAATGACTGCTTTGGGTGATGGAACGAAACATATTTAGATTTTCAATTGTGCGTCGACATGTTTGTTTTAATTAATATACTATGTAATTTATTCATAAATTTTAATCTCACGATGATTGTGTGAAAAATAGTGTTTGGAACCAAAAGACAAGTGTTGTATTCCAGAAATGGTGTGAGGGATTCTTTCTTTAAAAAATCAACCAATTCACATCAATAAAAAACCCTAATCAAGATTATGGACCCCATTGTTTGTTAATATGGACTGAAATGTTTAGATATGGACATTGTTTTCTTGATGAATATAGTTGTGAATAAGGAAACAAAACATAATTTCATAGTCATTGCATAAAAAATAGTGCTTGTAACAACAAAAGGATCCTGATGAGCATATAGTGTATATAAAGTCTCATTATTTAGGTAATAACCCAATTCACATTTGTACGAAATGCAAATTAAGATGAATGACTGCTTTGGGTGATGGAACAAAACATATTTAGATTTTCAATTGTGCGTCGACATGTATTTTTCATTAATATATTGTGCAATTTAGTCATAAATTTTAATCTCAAGATGATTGTGTGAAATAGAGTTTTTGGAACCAAAAGACAAGTCTTCCAAACCAGAAATGTTGTGATGGATTCCTTCTTTAAAAGAACAACCAATTCACAACAATAAGAAACCCAAATCAAGATTATGGACCCCATTGTTTGTTAATATTGAATGAAATGTTTAGATATGGACATTGTTTTCTTGATGAATATAGTTGTGAATAAGGAAACAAAAGATAATTTCATAGTCATTGCATGAAAAATAGTGCTTGTAACAACAACAGGATTCTGATTAGCCAGTAGTGAATATAAAGTCTCATTATTTAGGTAATAACCCAATTCACATTTGTACGAAATGCAAATTAGGATGAATGACTCCTTTGGGCGATGCAACTAAATACATTTAGATTTTCAACTTGTGCGTCGACATGTTTGTTTTAATTAATATATTTTGTAATTTAGTCATAAATTTTAATGTCACGATGATTGTGTGAAAATTAGTGTTTGGAAACAAAAGACAAGTCTTCCAAACCAGAAATGTTGTGAGGGATTCTTTATTTAAAAAATCAACCAATTCACATGAATAAGAAACCCTAATCAAGATTATGGACCCCATTATTTGTTAATATTGAATGAATTGTTTAGATATGAACATTGTTTTCTTGATGAATATAGTGGTGAATAGGAGACAAAAGATAATTTCATAGTCATTGCATGAAAATTAGTGCTTGTAACACCAAAAGGATCCTGATGAGCATGTAGTGTATATAAAGTCTCATTATTTAGGTAATAACCCAATTCACATTTGTACGAAATGCAAATTAGGATGAATGACTCCTTTGGGCGATGCAACTAAATACATTTAGATTTTCAATTGTGCGTCGACATGTTTGTTTTATTTAATATACTATGTAATTTAGTCATAAATTTTAATCTCACGATGATTGTGTGAAAAATAGTGTTTGGAAACAAAAGACAAGTCTTCCAAACCAGAAATGTTGTGAGGGATTCTTTCTTTAAAAAATCAACCAATTCACATCAATAAGAAACCCTAATCAAGATTATGGACCCCATTGTTTGTTAATATTGAATCAAATGTTTAGATTTGGACATTGTTTTCTTGATGAATATAGTTGTGAATAAGGAAACAAAAGATAATTTCATAGTCATTGCATGAAAAATAGTGCTTGTAACAACAAAAGGATCCTGATGAGCATGTAATGTATATAAAGTCTCATTATTTAGGTAATAACCCAATTCACATTTGTACGAAATGCAAATTAAGATGAATGACTGCTTTGGGTGATGGAACGAAACATATTTAGATTTTCAATTGTGCATCAACATCTTTGTTTTGATTAATATATTGTGCAATTTAGTCATAAATTTTAATCTTATGATGATTGTGTGAAAAAGAGCATTTGGAACCAACAGGCAAATCTTCCAAACCAGAAATGTTGTGATGGATTCTTTATTTAAAAAAACAACCAATTCACATCAATAAGAAACCCAAATCAAGATTATGGACTCTATGGTTTGTTAATGTTGAATGAATTGTTTAGATATGGACATTGATTTCTTGATGAATATAGTGGTGAATAAGGAAACAAAATATAATTTCATAGTCATTGCATGAAAATTAGTGCTTGTAACAACAAAAGGATCGTGATGAGCATGTAGTGTATATAAAGTCTCATTATTTAGGTAATAACCCAATTCACATTTTTACGAAATGCAAATTAAGATGAATGACTGCTTTGGGTGATGGAACGAAACATATTTAGATTTTCAATTGTGCATCGACATGTTTGTTTTAATTAATATACATTGTAATTTAGTCATAAATTTTAATCTCACGATAATTGTGTGAAAAAGAGTGTTTGGAAACAAAAGAAAAGTCTTCGAAACCAGAAATGTTGTGAGGCATTCTTTCTTTAAAAAATCAACCAATTCACATCAATAAGAAACCCTAATCAAGATTATGGACCCCATTGTTTGTTAATATTGAATGAAATGTTTAGATATGGACATTGTTTTCTTGATGAATATAGTTGTGAATAAGGAAACAAAAGATAATTTCATAGTCATTGCATGAAAAATAGTGCTTGTAACAACAAAAGGTTCCTGATTAGCATGTAGTGAATATAAAGTCTCATTATTTAGGTAATAACCCAATTCACATTTGTACGAAATGCAAATTAGGATGAATGACTCCTTTGGGCGATGCAACTAAATACATTTAGATTTTCAATTGTGCGTCGACATGTTTGTTTTAATTAATATACTATGTAATTTAGTCATAAATTTTAATCTCACGATGATTGTGTGAAAATTAGTGTTTGGAAACAAAAGACAAGTCTTCCAAACCAGAAATGTTGTGAGGGATTCTTTCTTTAAAAAATCAACCAATTCACATCAATAAGAAACCCTAATCAAGATTATCGACCCCATCGTTTGTTAATATTGAATGAAATGTTTAGATATGGACATTGTTTTCTTGATGAATATAGTTGTGAATAAGGAAACAAAAGATAATTTCATAGTCATTGCATGAAAAATAGTGCTTGTAACAACAAAAGGATCCTGATGAGCATGTAATGTATATAAAGTCTCATTATTTAGGTAATAACCCAATTCACATTTGTACAAAATGCAAATTAAGATGAATGACTGCTTTGGGTGATGGAACGAAACATATTTAGATTTTCAATTGTGCATCAACATCTTTGTTTTGATTAATATATTGTTCAATTTAGTCATAAATTTTAATCTCATGATGATTGTGTGAAAAAGAGTATTTGGAACCAAAAGACAAGTCTTCCAAAGCAGAAATGTTGTGATGGATTCTTTATTTAAAAAAACAACCAATTTAGATCAATAAGAAACCCAAGTCAAGATTATGGACCCTATGGTTTGTTAATGTTGAATGAATTGTTTAGATATGGACATTGTTTTCTTGACGAATATAGTTGTGAATAAGGAAATAAAAGATAATTTCAATTTCATTGCAAGAAAAATAGTGCTTGTAACAACAAAAGGATCCTGATGAGCATGTAGTGTATATAAAGTCTCATTATTTAGGTAATAACCCAATTCACATTTGTACGAAATGCAAATTAACATGAATGATTTCTTTGGGTGATAGAAGGAAACATATGTAGATTTTCAATTGTGAGTCGACATGTTTGTTTTAATTAATATACTATGTAATTTAGTCATAAATTTTAATCTCACGATGATTGTGTGAAAAAGAGTGTTTTGAAACAAAAGAAATGTCTTCCAAACCAGAAACGTTGTGAGGGATTCATTTTTTAAAAAATCAACCAATTCACATGAATAAGAAACCCTAATCAAGATGATGGACCCCATTGTTTGTTAATATTGAATGAATTGTTTAGATATGGACATTGTTTTCTTGATGAATATAGTGGTGAATAAGGAAGCAAAAGATAATTTCATAGTCATTGCATGAAAATTAGTGCTTGTAACAACAAAAGGAGCTTGATGAGCATGTAGTCTATATAAAGTCTCATTATTTAGGTAATAACCCAATTCACATTTGTACGAACTGCAAATTAAGATGAATGACTGCTTTGGGTGATGGAACGAAACATATTTAGATTTTCAATTGTGCATCGACATGTTTGTTTTAATTAATATACAATGTAATTTAGTCATAAATTTTAATCTCACGATAATTGTGTGAAAAAGAGTGTTTGGAAACAAAAGAAAAGTCTTCGAAACCAGAAATATTGTGAGGGATTCTGTCTTTAAAAAATCAATCAATTCACATCAATAAGAAACCCTAATCAAGATTATGGACCCCATTATTTGTTAATGTAGGAAAACGTGATTAGTGGCTTATGTTGTGCATAGTTAGCTATTTTTAGAATATATCTTTAGGAATAAACTAATTTAGGTAGGTTTTTTATGGTCCCATAAGTTATGGGATTTGATGTATTTTTACCTTTTATTACTTTCCTTTTTTTACTAGGTCTAGCATATATAAAGCTATCGTCTAATGTATTATTCAGAATAAGAAAGATTATTACTCTTTCAATCTCCAATATGGTATCAGAGCCATGTCTCTTCTTAGTCTTTTTCCTTCTATTTTCTTTTCTTTTCTTTGACATCAAAACAGATTGCTAGCCTTTATTGCTGGTGATCCCTACTTCACGTGGAAGGCCTTAATTGCCTAGAATTGTTTTTTTTTTTTCATAAAAGATGTCTGGGGTTGCAGAGACAGGTTCTACAACCCAATCAGAGGGGGTTCGATCTCAACAAATTGGAGAACTACAAAGTATCCAAGCTGCATATAGGTTGGATGGAAAAAATTATCTTAAGTGGTCCCAACTGGTTCGGACAGTGCTGAAAGGAAGAGGGAAGATCAGTCATCTTATGGGTACAGGACCTAAGCCAGGAGATCTGGGTTTTGAGGCATGGGATGAAGAAGAATCCATGATTATGGCATGGCTATGGAGTTCTATGATCCCTGAAATTAGTGACACATGCATGTTCTTAACCACTGCCAAGGATATTTGGGAGGCAATTCAACAAACCTATTCTAAAGCTAGAGATGCAGCTCAAGTATATGATGTCAAGGTAAAGACAATGACAGCAAAACAAGGAAACAAAACAGTCACTGAATATGCCAATCAATTGAAATCCTTGTGGCAAGAGCTGGATCATTATAGGGTGATAAAAACCAAATGTCCAGATGATGCAGCGGTTCTAAAGGCATTCATTGAGCAAGACAGGGTTTATGAGTTCCTCGTTGGTCTTAACCCTGAATTTGATCAAGTAAGGGTCCAAATTCTTGGCAAGTCAGAAGTTCCATGTTTTAATGAGGTGGTGGCAATAATCCGAAGCGAGGAAAGTAGAAGAGGTCTGATGCTAGAATCACAAATGATGGATAACTCAGTCATGATAGCTAGGGGTGACAACAAATTAGTCACAAATCTGGACAGAGCACCATATTTTGGAAGTGGACAGCTTAATCAACCAAAAGCTCAAAACCGTGACAGCTTGTGGTGCACCTATTGTAATAAGGCACGCCATACTCGTGAAAAATGTTGGAAGCTTCATGCAAAGCCCCCCAGTCGAGAATGGGGACAGAAAGGAGAACAACCAAGGAACTATTGGCAGGCTCACGTTGCTGCAGTACAACTAAGTGAATCAACCCCAAAGGAGATAGGCAGTCCTAACCAAGAAGTGATCGAGAGGACAGGATCACTTATCAACAACCTTGAAACACCCTCAGGTACCTGTTCTTTGGCATATTCAGGTGAGTTTCCATTCTCCATTGGGTTAAATGTTTCGGGTACAACCTTTGTCAACTCCTGGGTCATGGACTCAGGAGCTACTGACCATACGACTCACTTACCAAATATTTTTTCCACGTATTCCCCATGTCCAAGCAGTAGGAAAATAGCCACAGCAGACGGTTCGGTGACCACTGTAGCCGGTGTAGGGAATGTTAAAATAGGTCCATCACTGATCCTTAAAAATGTCCTCCATGTCCCTAAACTGTCCACAAATTTGATTTCTATACAAAAACTTACTCAAGATTTATACTGCAATGTGGTTTTTCATCACGATTATTGTGAAATTCAGGACAAGGATTCGGGGAAGATGATTGGACATGCTAAAGAACGATATGGTCTCTACTACCTTGAAGCACCAAGTCAGTTAAACATTACTAAGGGCAGATTATCCCAGTCTTTTATGTCAGAAAATCTTTCATCCAATAAAGAGAAAGTTTGGCTCCATCATCGCCGACTTGGACATCCATCTTTTAGAATTATTGAAATTCTGTTTTCTTCTTTGTTTAAAAATCTAAATGTTGAAACCTTTCATTGTGAGGTATGTGAACTTGCTAAACATAAGCATATACCAATTCCAGCCAGTAACAAAAAGAGTTATGTTCCTTTCTATCTTGTTCATAGTGATATTTGGGGTCCTACATCTATTCCTAATATTTCTGGAGCAAGATGGTTTGTTTCATTTATTGATGACTGTACTCGTGTTGCCTGGATTTTTCTACTCAAGCATAAAATCAGATGTTATTACCGTTCTCCCCAAATTTTTTTCTCCATGGTCAAAAATCAATTTGGAATCAATATCAAAAGGTTTAGGTCAGATAATGCTAGGGAATATTTCAATCAAACCCTAACTCCATATTTTCAAAAAGAAGGTATAGTACATGAATCATCTTGTGTCAATACCCCACAACAAAATGGAGTAGCGGAAAGGAAAAATGGTCACCTTCTTGAAAAAACCCGAGCCTTTATGTTCCAAAACAATGTGCCTAAAAATTTTTGGGGGGAAGAAGCAGTTCTCACTGCTGCCCATCTCTCATAAATCGTTTGCCATCTAGAGTTTTGGGATTCAAAAGTCCTATGGAAATACTCTCCACATTCTACCCTGACCTACAAACTACAAATAACATTGTTCCTAGAATATTTGGGTGTGTATCATTTGTTCATGTTCACTGTCCAACTAAAGGGAAATTAGATCCAAGGGCCATAAAATGAGTCTTTGTGGGGTATTCCTCAACTCAAAAGGGGTATAAGTGCTACCATCCTCCATCAAGGAAGTTCTATGTCTCAATAGATGTCACTTTCAATGAACATGAGTCTTACTTCACCCATCCTTATTTTCAGGGGGAGAATTTAACAATAGAAAATAAGGATGAGGATGTTTTACTTGATCTATCGCCACTGTCCATGTGTAAACCATCCAGTTCATCTTGTCCCATTATACCAAACCGTGTGCCTGAAAATCTTCCTAAACACATAGTTGAAAATGAACCAGCATGTAGTGTATATAAAGTCTCATTATTTAGGTAATAACCCAATTCACATTTGTACGAAATGCAACTTAAGATGAATGACTGCTTTGGGTGATGGAACGAAACATATTTAGATTTTCAATTGTGCGTCTACATGTTTGTTTTAAATAATATACTGTGTAATTTAGTCATAAATTTTAATCTCACGATGATTGTGTGGAAAAGAGTGTTTTGGAAACAAAAGAAAAGTCTTCCAAACCAGAAATGTTGTGAGGGATTCTTTATTTCAAAAATCAACCAATTCACATGAATAAGAAACCCTAATCAAGATTATGGACCCCATTGTTTGTTAATATTGAATGAATTGTTTAGATATGGACATTGTTTTCTTGATGAATATAGTTGTGAATAGGGAAACAAAAGATAATTTCATAGTCATTGCATGAAAAATAGTGCTTGTAACAACAAAAGGATCCTGATGAGCATGTAGTGAATATAAAGTCTCATTATTTAGGTAATTACCCAATTCACATTTGTACGAAATGCAAATTAGGATGAATGACTCCTTTGGGCGATTGAACTAAATACATTTAGATTTTCAATTGTGCATCGACATGTTTGTTTTAATTGATATACTATGTAATTTAGTCGTAAATTTTAATGTCACGATGATTGTGTGAAAAATAGTGTTTGGAAAAAAAAAACAAGTCTTCCAAATTAGAAATGTTGTGAGGGATTCTTTATTTAAAAAAACAACCAATTCACATCAACAAGAAACCCAAATCAAGATTTTGGACCCCATTGTTTTTTAATATTGAATGAATTATTTAGATATGGACATTTTTTTCTTGAATAATATAGTTGTGTATAAGGAAACAAAAGATAATTTCATAGTCATTACATGAAAAATAGTGCTTGTAACAACAAAAGGATCCTGATGAGCATGTAGTGTATATAAAGTCTCATTATTTAGGTAATAACCCAATACACATTTGTACGTAATGCAAATTAAGATGAATGACTGCTTCGGGTGATGGAACTAAACATATTTAGATTTTCAATTGTGCGTCCACATGTTTGTTTTAATTAATATACTGTGTAATTTAGTCATAAATTTTAATCTCACGATGATTGTGTGAAAAATAGTGTTTGGAAAAAAAAGACAAGTCTTCCAAACCAGAAATGTTGTGAGGGATTCTTTATTTAAAAAAACAACCAATTCACATCAAAAAGAAACCCAAATCAAGATTTTGGACCCCATTGTTTTTTAATATTGAATGAATTGTTTAGATATGGACATTTTTTTCTTGATGAATATAGTTGTGAATAAGGAAACAAAAGATAATTTCATAGTCATTCCAGGAAAAATAGTGCTTGTAACAAGAAAATATCCTGAGTAGCATGTAGTGAATATAAAGTCTCATTATTCAGGTAATAACCCAATTCACATTAGTACAAAATGCAAATTAGAATTAGTGACTCTTTTGGGTGATGGAACTAAACACATTTAGATTTTCAATTGTGCGTCGACATGTTTGTTTTAATTAATATACTATGTAATTTAGTCATAAATTTTAATCTCACGATGATTGTGTGAAAAATAGTGTTTGGAAAAAAAAGACAAGTCTTCCAAATCAGAAATGTTGTGAGGGATTATTTATTTAAAAAAACAACCAATTCACATCAATAAGAAACCCAAATCAAGATTTTGGACCCCATTGTTTTTTAATATTGAATGAATTGTTTAGATATTGACATTTTTTTCTTGATGAATATAGTTGTGAATAAGGAAACAAAAGATAATTTCATAGTCATTGCATGAAAAATAGTGCTTGCAACAAAAAAAGGATCCTGATGAGCATGTAGTGTATATAAAGTTTTATTATTTATGTAATAACCCAATACACATATGTACGAAATGCAAATTAAGATGAATGACTGCTTTGGATGATGCAACGAAACATATTTAGATTTTCAATTGTGCGTCAACATATTTGTTTTAATTAATATATTGTGCACTTTAGTCATAAATTTTAATCTCATGATGATTGTGTGAAAAAGAGTATTTTGAACTAAAAGACAAGTGTTCCAAACCAGAAATGTTGTGATGGATTCTTTATTTAAAAAAACAACCAATTCACATCAATAAGAAACCCAAATCAAGATTATGGACCCCATTGTTTGTTAATATTGAATGAATTGTTTAGATATGGACATTTTTTTGTTGATGAATATAGTTGTAAATAAGGAAACAAAAGATAATTTCAATTTCATTGCAAGAAAAATAGTGCTTGTAACAACAAAAGGATCCTAATTAGCATGTAGTGAATATAAAGTCTCATTATTTAGGTAATAACCCAATTCACATTTGTACGAAATGCAACTTAAGATGAATGAATGCTTTGGGTGATGGAACGAAACATATTTAGATTTTCAATTGTGCGTCTACATGTTTGTTTTAATTAATATACTGTGTAATTTAGTCATAAATTTTAATCTCACGATGATTGTGTGAAAAACCGTGTTTGGAAACAAAAGAAAAGTCTTCCAAACCAGAAATGTTGTGATGGATTCTTTATTTTAAAAAATCAACCAATTCACATCAATAAGAAACCCTAATCAAGATTATGGACCCCATTGTTTGTTAATATTGAATGAATTGTTTAGATATGGACATTGTTTTCTTGATGAATATAGTTGTGAATAAGGAAACAAAAGATAATTTCATAGTCATTGCATGAAAAATAGTGCTTGTAACAACAAAAGGATCCTGATGAGCATGTAGTGTATATAAAGTCTCATTATTTAGGTAATAACCCAATTCACATTTGTACGAAATGCAACTTAAGATGAATGACTGCTTTGGGTGATGGAACGAAACATATTTAGATTTTCAATTATGCGTCTACATGTTTGTTTTAATTAATATACTGTGTAATTTAGTCATAAATTTTAATCTCACGATGATTGTGTGAAAAAGAGTGTTTGGAAACAAAAGAAAAGTCTTCCAAACCAGAAATGTTGTGAGGGATTCTTTATTTAAAAAATCAACCGATTCACATGAATAAGAAACCCTAATCAAGATTATGGACCCCATTGTTTGTTAATATTGAATGAATTGTTTAGATATGGACATTTTTTTCTTCATGAATATAGTTGTGAATAAGGAAACAAAAGATAATTTCAATTTCATTTCAAGAAAAATAGTACTTTTAACAACAAAAGGATCCTGATTAGCATGTAGTGAATATAAAGTCTCATTAATTAGGTAATAACCTAATTCACATTTGTACGAAATGCAAATTAGGATGAATGACTCCTTTGGGCGATGCAACTAAATACATTTAGATTTTCAATTGTTTGTCGACATGTTTGTTTTAATTAATATACCATGTAATTTAGTGATAAATTTTAATCTCACGATGATTTTGTGAAAAATAGTGTTTGGAAACAAAAGACAAGTGTTCCAAACCAGAAATGTTGTGAGGGATTATTTCTTTAAAAAATCAACCAATTCACATCAATAAGAAACCCTAATCAAGATTATGGACCCCATTGTTTGTTAATATTGAATGAAATGTTTAGATATGGACATTTTTTTCTTGTTGAATATAGTTGTGAATAAGGAAGCAAAAGATAATTTCATAGTCATTGCATGAAAAATAGTTCTTGTAACAACAAAAGGATCCTGATGAGCATGTAGTGTATATAAAGTCTCATTATTTTGGTAATAACCCAATTCACATTTGTACGAAATGCAAATTAAGATGAATGACTGCTTTGGGTGATGGAACGAAACATATTTAGATTTTCAATTGTGCGTCCACATGTTTGTTTTAATTAATATACTGTGTAATTTAGTCATAAATTTTAATCTCACGATGATTTTGTGAAAAATAGTGTTTGGAAAAAAAAGACAAGTCTTCCAAACCAGAAATGTTGTCAGGGATTCTTTATTTAAAAAAACAAAAGATAATTTCATAGTCATTGCAGAAAAAATAGTGCTTGTAACAAGAAAAGATCCTGATTAGCATGAAGTCAATATAAAGTCTCATTATTTAGGTAATAACCCAATTCACATTAGTACAAAATGCAAATTAGAATTAGTGACTCTTTTGGGTGATGGAACTAAACACATTTAGATTTTCAATTGTGCGTGACATGTTTGTTTTAATTAATATACTATGTAATTTAGTCATAAATTTTAATCTCACGATGATTGTGTGAGAAAAAGTGTTAGGAAACAATAGAAAAGTCTTCCAAACCAGAAATGTTGTGGGATTCTTTATTTAAAAAATCAACCAATTCACATGAATAAGAAACCCTAATCAAGATTATGGATCCCATTGTTTGTTAATATATAATGAATTGTTTAGATATGGACATTGTTTTCTTGATGAATATAGTTGTGAATAAGGAAACAAAAGATAATTTCATAGTGATTGCATGAAAAATAGTGCTTGTAACAACAAAAGGATCCTGATGATCATGTAGTGTATATAAAGTCTCATTATTTAGGTAATAACCCAATACACATTTGTACGAAATGCAAATTAAGATGAATGACTGCTTTGGGTGATGGAACGAAACATATTTAGATTTACAATTGTGCGTCAACATGTTTGTTTTAATTAATATATTGTGCACTTTAGTCATAAATTTTAATCTCATGATGATTGTGTGAAAAAGAGTATTTGGAACCAAAAGACAAGTCTTCCAAACCAAAAATGTTGCGATGGATTCTTTATTTAAAAAAACAACCAATTCACATCAATAAGAAACCCAAATCAAGATTATGGACCCCATTGTTTGTTAATATTGAATGAAATGTTTAGATATGGACATTTTTTTCTTGATGAATATAGTTGTGAATAAGGAAATAAAAGATAATTTCATAGTCATTGCATGAAAAATAGTGCTTGTAACAACAAAAGAATCCTGATGAGCATGTAGTGAATATAAAGTCTTTTTATTTAGGTACTAACCCAATTCACATTTGTACGAAATGCAAATTAGGATGAATGACTCCTTTGGGCGATGCAACTAAATATATTTAGATTTTCAATTTTGCGTCGACATGTTTGTTTTGATTAATATACTATGTAATTTAGTTATAAATTTTAATCTCACGATGATTGTGTGAAAAATAGTGTTTGGAAACAAAAGACAAGTGTTCCAAACCAGAAATGTTGTGAGGGATTCTTTCTTTAAAAAAATCAACCAATTCACATCAATAAGAAACCCTAATCAAGATTATGGACCTCATTGTTTGTTAATATTAAATGAATTGTTTAGATATGGATATTGTTTTCTTGATGAATATAGTTGTGAATAAGGAAACAAAAGATAATTTGATAGTCATTTCATGAAAAATAGTGCTTGTAACAACAAAAGGATCCTGATGAGCGTGTAGTGAATATAAAGTCTCAATATTTAGGTAATAACACAATTCACATTAGTACAAAATCCAAATTAGAATTAGTGACTCCTTTGGGTGATGGAACTAAACACATTTAGATTTTCAATTGTGCGTCGACATGTTTGTTTTAATTAATATACAACGTACTTTAGTCATAAATTTTAATCTCACGATGATTGTGTGAAAAAGTGTTTTTGGAACCAAAAGAGAAGTCTTCCAAACCAGAAATGTTGTGTGGGATTCTTTATTTAAAAAAAACAACCAATTCACATCAATAAGAAACCCAAATCAAGATTTTGGACCCCATTGTGTTTTAATATTGAATGAATTGTTTAGATATGGACATTTTTTTCTTCATGAATATAGTTGTGAATAAGTAAACAAGAGATAATTTCATAGTCATTGCAGGAAAAATAGTGCTTGTAACAAGAAAAGGATCCTGATGAGCATGTAGTGAATATAAAGCCTCATTATTTAGGTAATAACCCAATTCACATTAGTACGAAATGCAAATTAGGATGAATGACTCCTTTAGGCGATGCAACTAAATACATTTAGATTTTCAATTGTGCGTTGACATGTTTGTTTTAATTAATATACTATGTAATTTAGTCATAAATTTTAATCTCACGATGATTGTGTGAAAAAGAGTGTTTGGAAACAAAAGAAAAGTCTTCCAAACCAGAAATGTTGCGAGGGATTCTTTATTTAAAAAATCAACCAGTTCACATGAATAAGAAACCCTAATCAAGATTATGGACCCCATTGTTTGTTAATATTGAATGAATTGTTTAGATATGGACATTGTTTTCTTGATGAATATAGTTGTGAATAAGGAAACAAAAGATAATTTCATAGTCATTGCATGAAAAATAGTGCTTGTAACAACACAAGGATCCTGATGAGGATGTAGTGTATATAAAGGCTCATTATTTAGGTAATAACCCAATTCACATTTGTATGAAATGCAAATTAAGATGAATGACTCCTTTGGGTGATGATGGAACGAAACATATTTAGATTTTCAATTGTGCGTCAACGTCTTTGTTTTAATTAATATATTGTGCAATTTAGTCATAAATTTTAATCTCATGATGATTGTATGAAAAAGTGTATTTGGAACCAAAAGACAAATCGTCCAAACCAGAAATGTTGTGAGGGATTCTTTATTTAAAAAAACAACCAATTCACATCAATAAGAAACCCAAATCAAGATTATGGATCCCATTGTTTGTTAATATTGAATGAAATGTTTAGATATGGACATTTGTTTCTTGATGAATATAGTTGTGAATAAGGAAATAAAAGATAATTTCATAGTCATTGCATGAAAAATAGTGCTTGTAACAACAAAAGAATCCTGATGAGCATGTAGTGAATATAAAGTCTTTTTATTTAGGTACTAACCCAATTCACATTTGATCGAAATGCAAATTAGGATGAATGACTCCTTTGGGCGATGCAACTAAATATATTTAGATTTTCAATTTTGCGTCGACATGTTTGTTTTAATTAATATACTATGTAATTTAGTCATAAATTTTAATCTCACGATGATTGTGTGAAAAATAGTGTTTGGAAACAAAAGACAAGTGTTCCAAACCAGAAATGTTGTGAGGGATTCTTTCCTTAAAAAAATCAACCAATTCACATCAATCAGAAACCCTAATCAAGATTATGGACTCCATTGTTTGTTAATATTAAATGAATTGTTTAGATATGGATATTGTTTTCTTGATGAATATAGTTGTGAATAAGGAAACAAAAGATAATTTCATAGTCATTTCATGAAAAATAGTGCTTGTAACAACAAAAGGATCCGGATGAGCGTGTAGTGAATATAAAGTCTCAATATTCAGGTAATAACCCAATTCACATTAGTACAAAATGCAAATTAGAATTAGTGACTCCTTTGGGTGATGGAACTAAACACATTTAGATTTTCAATTGTGCGTCGACATGTTTGTTTTAAATAATATACAGCGTAATTTAGTCATAAATTTTAATCTCACGATGATTGTGTGAAAAAGTGTTTTTGGAACCAAAAGAGAAGTCTTCCAAACCAGAAATGTTGTGAGGGATTCTTTATTTAAAAAAAACAACCAATTCACATCAATAAGAAACCCAAATCAAGATTTTGGACCCCATTGTGTTTTAATATTGAATGAATTGTTTAGATATGGACATTTTTTTTTCTTCATGAATATAGTAGTTGTGAATAAGTAAACAAGAGAGATAATTTCATAGTCATTGCAGGAAAAATAGTGCTTGTAACAAGAAAAGGATCCTGATGAGCATGTAGTGAATATAAAAAGTCCTCATTATTTAGGTAATAACCCAATTCACATTAGTACGAAATGCAAATTAGGATGAATGACTCCTTTAGGCGATGCAACTAAATACATTTAGATTTTCAATTGTGCGTTGACATGTTTGTTTTAATTAATATACTATGTAATTTAGTCATAAATTTTAATCTCACGATGATTGTGTGAAAAAGAGTGTTTGGAAACAAAAGAAAAGTCTTCCAAACCAGAAATGTTGCGAGGGATTCTTTATTTAAAAAATCAACCAGTTCACATGAATAAGAAACCCTAATCAAGATTATGGACCCCATTGTTTGTTAATATTGAATGAATTGTTTAGATATGGACATTGTTTTCTTGATGAATATAGTTGTGAATAAGGAAACAAAAGATAATTTCATAGTCATTGCATGAAAAATAGTGCTTGTAACAACACAAGGATCCTGATGAGGATGTAGTGTATATAAAGGCTCATTATTTAGGTAATAACCCAATTCACATTTGTATGAAATGCAAATTAAGATGAATGACTCCTTTGGGTGATGGAACGAAACATATTTAGATTTTCAATTGTGCGTCAACGTCTTTGTTTTAATTAATATATTGTGCAATTTAGTCATAAATTTTAATCTCATGATGATTGTATGAAAAAGTGTATTTGGAACCAAAAGACAAATCGTCCAAACCAGAAATGTTGTGAGGGATTCTTTATTTAAAAAAACAACCAATTCACATCAATAAGAAACCCAAATCAAGATTATGGATCCCATTGTTTGTTAATATTGAATGAAATGTTTAGATATGGACATTTGTTTCTTGATGAATATAGTTGTGAATAAGGAAATAAAAGATAATTTCATAGTCATTGCATGAAAAATAGTGCTTGTAACAACAAAAGAATCCTGATGAGCATGTAGTGAATATAAAGTCTTTTTATTTAGGTACTAACCCAATTCACATTTGATCGAAATGCAAATTAGGATGAATGACTCCTTTGGGCGATGCAACTAAATATATTTAGATTTTCAATTTTGCGTCGACATGTTTGTTTTAATTAATATACTATGTAATTTAGTCATAAATTTTAATCTCACGATGATTGTGTGAAAAATAGTGTTTGGAAACAAAAGACAAGTGTTCCAAACCAGAAATGTTGTGAGGGATTCTTTCCTTAAAAAAATCAACCAATTCACATCAATCAGAAACCCTAATCAAGATTATGGACTCCATTGTTTGTTAATATTAAATGAATTGTTTAGATATGGATATTGTTTTCTTGATGAATATAGTTGTGAATAAGGAAACAAAAGATAATTTCATAGTCATTTCATGAAAAATAGTGCTTGTAACAACAAAAGGATCCGGATGAGCGTGTAGTGAATATAAAGTCTCAATATTCAGGTAATAACCCAATTCACATTAGTACAAAATGCAAATTAGAATTAGTGACTCCTTTGGGTGATGGAACTAAACACATTTAGATTTTCAATTGTGCGTCGACATGTTTGTTTTAAATAATATACAGCGTAATTTAGTCATAAATTTTAATCTCACGATCATTGTGTGAAAAAGTGTTTTTGGAACCAAAAGAGAAGTCTTCCAAACCAGAAATGTTGTGAGGGATTCTTTATTTAAAAAAAACAACCAATTCACATCAATAAGAAACCCAAATCAAGATTTTGGACCCCATTGTGTTTTAATATTGAATGAATTGTTTAGATATGGACATTTTTTTCTTCATGAATATAGTTGTGAATAAGTAAACAAGAGATAATTTCATAGTCATTGCAGGAAAAATAGTGCTTGTAACAAGAAAAGGATCCTGATGAGCATGTAGTGAATATAAAGTCTCATTATTTAGGTAATAACCCAATTCACATTAGTACGAAATGCAAATTAGGATGAATGACTCCTTTAGGCGATGCAACTAAATACATTTAGATTTTCAATTGTGCGTCGACATGTTTGTTTTAATTAATATACTATGTAATTTAGTCATAAATTTTAGTCTCACGATGCTTGTGTGAAAAATAGTGTTTGGAAACAAAAGACAAGTGTTCCAAACCAGAAATGTTGTGAGAGATTCTTTCTTTAAAAAAACAACCAATTCACATCAATAAGAAACCCTAATCAAGATTATGGACCCCATTGTTTGCTAATTTTGAATGAAATGTTTAGATATGGACAATTTTTTCTTGATGAATATAGTTGTGAATAAGGAAACAAAAGATAATTTTATAGTCATTGCATGATAAATAGTGCTTTTAACAACAAAAGGATCCTGATGAGCATGTAGTGTATATAAAGTCTCATTATTTAGGTAATAACCCAATTCACATTTGTACGAAATGCAAATTAAGATGAATGACTACTTTGGGTGATGGAACTAAACACATTTAGATTTTCAATTGTACGTCGACATGTTTGTTTTAATTAATATACTGTGTAATTTAGTCATAAATTTTAATCTCACGATGATTGTGTGAAAAAAGTGTATTTGGAACCAAAAGAGAAGTCTTCCAAACCAGAAATGTTGTGAGGGATTCTTTATTTTAAAAAAACAACCAATTCACATCAATAAGAAACCCAAATCAAGATTTTGGACCCCATTATTTTTTAATATTGAATGAATTGTTTAGATATGGACATTTTTTTCTTGATGAATATAGTTGTGAAAAAGGAAACAAAAGATATTTTCATAGTCATTGCAGGAAAAATAGTGCTTGTAACAAGAAAAGGATCCTGATTAGCATGTAGTGAATATAAAGTCTCAATATTTAGGTAATAAACCAATTCACATTAGTACAAAATGCAAATTAGAATTAGTGACTCCTTTGGGTGATGGAACTAAACACATTTAGATTTTCAATTGTGCGTCGACATGTTTGTTTTAATTAATATACAGCGTACTTTAGTCATAAATTTTAATCTCACGATGATTGTGTGAAAAAGAGTGTTTGGAAACAAAAGAAAAGTCTTCCAAACCAGAAAGTTTGTGAGGGATTCTTTATTTAAAAAATCAACCAATTCACATCAATAAGAAACCCAAATCAAAATTTTGGACCCCATTGTGTTTTAATATTGAATGAATTGATTAGATATGGACATTTTTTTCTTCATGAATATAGTTGTGAATAAGTAAACAAGAGATAATTTCATAGTCATTGCAGGAAAAATAGTGCTTGTAACAAGAAAAGGATCTTGATGAGCATGTAGTGAATATAAAGTCTCATTATTTAGGTAATAACCCAATTCACATTAGTACGAAATGCAAATTAGGATGAATGACTCCTTTAGGCGATGCAACTAAATACATTTAGATTTTCAATTGTGCGTCGACATGTTTGTTTTAATTAATATACTATGTAATTTAGTCATAAATTTTAATCTCACGATGCTTGTGTGAAAAATAGTGTTTGGAAACAAAAGACAAGTGTTCCAAACCAAAAATGTTGTGAGAGATTCTTTCTTTCAAAAATCAACCAATTCACATCAATAAGACACCCTAATCAAGATTATGGACCCCATTGTTTGCTAATTTTGAATGAAATGTTTAGATATGGACAATTTTTTCTTGATGAATATAGTTGTGAATAAGGAAACGAAAGATAATTTTATAGTCATTGCATGATAAATAGTGCTTGTAACAACAAAAGGATCCTGATGAGCATGTAGTGTATATAAAGTCTCATTATTTAGGTAATAACCCAATTCACATTTGTACGAAATGCAAATTAAGATGAATGACTACTTTGGGTGATGGAACTAAACACATTTAGATTTTCAATTGTGCGTCGACATGTTTGTTTTCATTAATATACTGTGTAATTTAGTCATAAATTTTAATCTCACGATGATTGTGTGAAAAAGTGTATTTGGAACCAAAAGAGAAGTCTTCCAAACCAGAAATGTTGTGAGGGATTCTTTATTTAAAAAAAACAACCAATTCACATCAATAAGAAACCCAAATCAAGATTTTGGACCCCATTGTTTTTTAATATTGAATGAATTGTTTAGATATGGACATTTTTTTCTTGATGAATATAGTTGTGAATAAGGAAACGAAAGATAATTTTATAGTCATTGCATGATAAATAGTGCTTGTAACAACAAAAGGATCCTGATGAGCATGTAGTGTATATAAAGTCTCATTATTTAGGTAATAACCCAATTCACATTTGTACGAAATGCAAATTAAGATGAATGACTACTTTGGGTGATGGAACTAAACACATTTAGATTTTCAATTGTGCGTCGACATGTTTGTTTTCATTAATATACTGTGTAATTTAGTCATAAATTTTAATCTCACGATGATTGTGTGAAAAAGTGTATTTGGAACCAAAAGAGAAGTCTTCCAAACCAGAAATGTTGTGAGGGATTCTTTATTTAAAAAAAACAACCAATTCACATCAATAAGAAACCCAAATCAAGATTTTGGACCCCATTGTTTTTTAATATTGAATGAATTGTTTAGATATGGACATTTTTTTCTTGATGAATATAGTTGTGAATAAGGAAACAAAAGATATTTTCATAGTCATTGCAGGAAAAATAGTGCTTGTAACAAGAAAAGGATCCTGATGAGCATGTAGTGTATATAAAGTCTCATTATTTAGGTAATAACCCAATTCACATTAGTACAAAAAGCAAATTAGAATTATTGACTCCTTTGGGTGATGGAACTAAACACATTTAGATTTTCAATTGTGCGTCGACATGTTTGTTTTAATTAATATACAGTGGAATTTAGTCATAAATTTTAATCTCACGATGATTGTGTGAAAAAGTGTATTTGGAACCAAAAGAGAAGTCTTCCAAACCAGAATTTTGTGATGGAATCTTTATTTAAAAAAAGAACCAATTCACATCAATAAGAAACCCAAATCAAGATTATGGACCCCATTATTTGTTAATATTGAATGAATTGTTTTGATATGGACATTTTTTTCTTCATGAATATAGTTGTGAATAAGTAAAAAAGAGATAATTTCATAGTCATTGCAGCAAAAATAGTGCTTGTAACAAGAAAAGGATCCTGATGAGCATGTAGTGAATATAAAGTCTCATTATTTAGGTAATAACCCAATTCACATTAGTACAAAATGCAAATTAGGATGAATGACTCCTTTAGGCGATGCAACTAAATACATTTAGATTTTCAATTGTGCGTCGACATGTTTGTTTTAATTAATATACTATGTAATTTAGTCATAAATTTTAATCTCATGATGATTGTGTGAAAAAGAGTATTTGGAACCAAAAGACAAGTCTTCCAAACCAGAATTTTGTGATGGATTCTTTATTTAAAAAAACAACCAATTCACATCAATCAGCAACCCAAATCAAGATTATGGACCCCATTATTTGTTAATATTGAATGAATTGTTTAGATATGGACATTTTTTTCTTCATGAATATAGTTGTGAATAAGGAAACAAAAGATAATTTCATAGTCATTTCATGAAAAATAGTGCTTGTAACAACAAAAGGATCCTGATGACCATGTAGTGAATATAAAGTCTCAATATTTAGGTAATAACCCAATTCACATTAGTACAAAATGCAAATTAGAATTAGTGACTCCTTTGGGTGATGGAACTAAACACATTTAGATTTTCAATTGTGCGTCTACATCTTTGTTTTAATTAATATATTGTGCAATTTAGTCATAAATTTTAATCTCATGATGATTGTGTGAACAAGTGTATTTGGAACCCAAAGACAAGTCTTCCAAACTAGAAATGTTGTGAGGGATTCTTTATTTAAAAAAATAACCAATTCACATCAATAAGAAACCCAAATCAATATTATGGACCCCATTGTTTGTTAATATTGAATGAATTGTATAGATATGGACATTTTTTTCTTGATGAATATAGTTGCTAATACAGAGACAAAAGATAATTTCAATTTCATTGCAAGAAAAATAGAGCTTGTAATAACAAAAGGATCCTGATTAGCATGTAGTGAATATAAAAGTCTCATTATTTAGGTAATAACCCAATTCACATTAGTACAAAATGCAAATTAGAATTAGTGACTCCTTTGGGTGATGGAACTAAACACATTTAGATTTTCAATTGTGCGTTGACATGTTTGTTTTAATTAATATACTGTGTAATTTAGTCATAAATTTTAATCTCACGATGATTATGTGAAAAAGAGTTTTTGGAAACAAAAGAAAAGTCTTCCAAACCAGAAATGTTGTGAGGGATTCTTTATTTAAAAGATAAACCAATTCACATGAATAAGAAACACTAATCAAGATTATGGACCTCATTGTTTGTTAGTATTGAAAGAATTATAGAGATATGGACATTTGTTTCTTGATGAATATTGTTGTTAATAAGGAGACAAGAGATAATTTCATAGTCATTGCAAGAAAATAGTGCTTGAAACAACAAAAAAAGCCTGATTAGCATGTAGTGAATATAAAGTCTCATTATTTAGGTAATAACCCAATTCACATTTCTACGAAATGCAAATTAGGATGAATGACTCCTTTAGGCGATGCAACTAAACACATTTAGATTTTCAATTGTGAATAAGGAAACAAAAGATAATTTCATAGTCATTGCAGGAAAAATAGTGCTTGTAACAAGAAAAGGATCCTGATTAGCATGTAGTGAATATAAAGTCTCAATATTTACGTAATAACCCAATTCACATTAGTACAAAATGCAAATTAGAATTAGTGACTCCTTTGGGTGATGGAACTAAACACATTGAGATTTTCAATTGTGCGTCGACATGTTTGTTTTAATTAATATACTTGTGTAATTTAGTCATAAATTTTAATCTCACGATGATTGTGTGAAAAAGAGTGTTTGGAAACAAAAGAAAAGTCTTCCAAACCAGAAATGTTGTGAGGGATTCTTTATTTAAAAAGTCAACCAATTCACATGAATAAGAAACCCTAATCAAGATTATGGACCCCATTGTTTGTCAATATTGAATGAATTGTTTAGATATGGACATTGTTTTCTTGATGAATATAGTTGTGAATAAGGAAAGAAAAGATAATTTCATAGTCATTGCATGAAAAATAGTGCTTGTAACAACAAAAGAATCCTGATGAGCATGTAGTGAATGTAAAGTCTCATTATTTAGGTAATAACCCAATTCACATTTGTACGAAATGCAAATTATGATGAATGACTGCTTTGGGTGATGGAACGAAACATATTTAGATTTTCAATTGTGCATCAACATGTTTGTTTTAATTAATATTTTGTGTAATTTAGTCATAAATTTTAATCTCATGATGATTGTGTGAAAAAGAGTATTTGGAACCAAAAGACAAGTCTTACAAACCAGAAATGTCGTGATGGATTCTTTATTTAAAAAAACAACCAATTCACATCAATAAGAAACCCAAATCAAGATTATGGACCCCATTGTTTGTTAATATTGAATGAAATGTTTAGATATGGACATTTTTTTTTTGATGAATATAGTTGTGAATAAGGAAATAAAAGATAATTTCATAGTCATTGCATGAAAAATAGTGCTTGTAACAACAAAAGAATCCTGATGAGCATGTAGTGAATATAAAGTCTCATTATTTATGTACTAACCCAATTCACATTTGTAGGAAATGCAAATTAGGATGAATGACTGCTTTGGGCGATGCAACTAAATACATTTAGATTTTCAATTTTGCATCGACATGTTTGTTTTAATTAATATACTATGTAATTTAGCCATAAATTTTAATCTCACGATGATTGTGTGAAAAATAGTGTTTGGAAACAAAAGACAAGTCTTCCAATCCAGAAATGTTGTGAGGGATTCTTTCTTTAAAAAATCAACCAATTCACATCAATAAGAATCCCTAATCAAGATTATGGACCTCATTGTTTGTTAATATTAAATGAATTGTTTAGATATGGATATTGTTTTCTTGATGAATATAGTTGTGAATAAGGAAACAAAAGATAATTTCATAGTAATTGCATGAAAAATAGTGCTTGTAACAACAAAAGGATCCTGATGAGCATGTAGCCTATATAAAGTCTCCTTGTTTAGGTAATAACCCAATTCACATTTGTACGAAATACAAATTAAGATGAATGATTGCTTTGGGTGATGGTACGAAACATATATAGTTTTTCAATTGTGCGTCGACATGTTTGTTTTAATTAATATACTATGTAATTTAGTCATAAATTTTAATCTCACGATGATTGTGTGAAAAAACGTGTTTGGAAACAAAAGAAAAGTCTTCCAAACCAGAAATGTTGTGAGGGATTCTTTCTTTAAAAAATCAACCAATTCACATCAATAAGAAACCCTAATCAAGATTATGCACCCCATTGATTGTTAATATTGAATGAAATGTTTAGATATGGACATTGTTTTCTTGATGAATATAGTTGTGAATAAGGAAACAAAAGATAATTTCATAGTCATTGCATGAACAATAGTGCTTGTAACAACAAAAGGATCCTGATGAGCATGTAGTGTATATAAAGTCTCATTATTTAGGTAATAACCCAATTCACATTTGTACAAAATGCAAATTAATATGAATGACTACTTTGGGTGATGCAACGAAACATATTTAGATTTTCAATTGTGCGTCCAAACGTTTGTTTTAATTAATATACTGTGTAATTTAGTCATAAATTTTAATCTCACGATGATTGTCTGAAAAATAGTGTTTGGAAACAAAAGACAAGTCTTCCAAACCAGAAATGTTGTGAGGGATTCTTTATTTAAAAAACCAACCAATTCACATCAATAAGAAACCAAAATCAAGATTTTGCAGCCCATTGTTCTTTAATATTGAATGAATTGTTTAGATATGGACATTTTTTTCTTGATGAATATAGTTGTGAATAAGGAAACAAAAGATAATTTCATAGTCATTGCAGGAAAAATTGTGCTTGTAACAAGAAAAGGATCCTGATTAGCATGTAGTGAATATAAAGTCTCAATATTTAGGTAATAACCCAATTCACATTAGTACAAAAGGCAAATTAGAATTAGTGACTCTTTTGGGTGATGGAACTAAACACATTTAGATTGTCAATTGTGCGTCGACATGTTTGTTTTAATTAATATACTGTGTAATTTAGTCATAAATTCTAATCTCACGATGATTGTGTGAAAAAGAGTGTTTGGAAACAAAAGAAAAGTCTTCCAAACCAGAAATGTTGCGAGGGATTCTTTATTTAAAAAATCAACCAGTTCACATGAATAAGAAACCCTAATCAAGATTATGGACCCCATTGTTTGTTAATATTGAATGAATTGTTTAGATATGGACATTGTTTTCTTGATGAATATAGTTGTGAATAAGGAAACAAAAGATAATTTCATAGTCATTGCATGAAAAATAGTGCTTGTAACAACAAAAGGATCCTGATGAGCATGTAGTGTATATAAAGGCTCATTATTTAGGTAATAACCCAATTCACATTTGTACGAAATGCAAATTAAGATGAATGACTGCTTTGGGTGATGGAACGAAACATATTTAGATTTTCAATTGTGCGTCAACGTCTTTGTTTTAATTAATATATTGTGCCATTAAGTCATAAATTTTAATCTCATGATGATTGTGTGAAAAAGTGTATTTGGAACCAAAAGACAATTCTTCCAAACCAGAAATGTTGTGAGGGATTCTTTATTTAAAAAAACAAGCAATTCACATCAATAAGAAACCCAAATCAAGAATATGGACCCCATTGTTTGTTAATATTGAATGAAATGTTTAGATATGGACATTTTTTTCTTGATGAATATAGTTGTGAATAAGGAAATAAAAGATAATTTCATAGTCATTGCATGAAAAATAGTGCTTGTAACAACAAAAGAATCCTGATGACCATGTAGTGAATATAAAGTCTCATTATTTAGGTACTAACCCAATTCACATTAGTACGAAATGCAAATAACCCAACTAAATACATTTAGATTTTCAATTTTGCGTCAACATGTTTGTTTTAATTAATATACTATGTAATTTAGTCAAAAATTTTAATCTCACGATGATTGTGTGAAAAATAGTGTTTGGAAACAAAAGACAAGTGTTCCAAATCAGAAATGTTGTGAGGGATTCTTTCTTTAAAAAAATCAACCAATTCACATCAATAAGAAACCCTAATCAAGATTATGGACCTCATTGTTTGCTAATATTAAATGAATTGTTTAGATATGGATATTGTTTTCTTGATGAATATAGTTGTGAATAAGGAAACAAAAGATAATTTCATAGTCATTGCAGGAAAAATAGTGCTTGTAACAAGAAAAGGATCCTGATTAGCATGTACTGAATATAAAGTCTCAATATTTAGGTAATAACCCAATTCACATTAGTACAAAATGAAAATTAGAATTAGTGACTCCTTTGGGTGATGGAACTAAACAACACATTTAGATTTTCAATTGTCCGTCGACATGTTTGTTTTAATTAATATACTGTGTAATTTAGTCATAAATTTTAATCTCACGATGATTGTGTGAAAAAGAGTGTTTGGAAACAAAAGAAAAGTCTTCCGAACCAGAAATGTTGCGAGGGATTCTTTATTTAAAAAATCAACCAGTTCACATGAATAAGAAACCCTAATCAAGATTATGGACCCCATTGTTTGTTAATATTGAATGAATTGTTTAGATATGGACATTGTTTTCTTGATGAATATAGTTGTGAATAAGGAAAGAAAAGATAATTTCATAGTCATTGCATGAAAAATAGTGCTTGTAACATCAAAAGGATCCTAATGAGCATGTAGTGTATATAAAGGCTCATTATTTAGGTAATAACCCAATTCACATTTGTACGAAATGAAAATTAAGATGAATGACTGCTTTGGGTGATGGAACAAAACATATTTAGATTTTCAATTGTGCGTCAACATGTTTATTTTATGTAATATATTGTGCAATTTAGTCATAAATTTTAATCTCATGATGATTGTGTGAAAAAAGTATTTGGAACCAAAAGACAAGTCTTCCAAACCAGAAATGTTGTGATGGATTCTTTATTAAAAAAAAACAACCAATTCACATCAATAAGAAACCCAAATCAATATTATGTACCCCATTGTTTGTTAATATTGAATGAAATGTTTAGATATGGACATTTTTTTCTTGATGAATATAGTTGTTAACAAGGAAACAAAAGATAATTTCATAGTCATTGCATGAAAAATAGTACTTTTAACAACAAAAGGATCCTGATGAGCATGTAGTGAATATAAAGTCTCATTATTTACGTAATAACCCCATTCACATTTGTACGAAATGCAAATTAGGATAAGTGACTGCTTTTGGCGATGCAACTAAATACATTTAGATTTTCAATTGTGCGTCGACATGTTTGTTTTAATTAATATACTATGTAATTTAGTCATAAATTTTAAATCTCACGATGATTGTGTGAAAAAAAATAGTGTTTGGAAACAAAAGACAAGTGATCCAAATCAGAAATGTTGTGATGGATTCTTTCTTTAAAAAAAAATCAACCAATTCACATTAATAAGAAACGCTAATCAAGATTAGGGACCCCATTGTTTGTTAATATTGAATGAATTGTTTAGATGTGGACATTGTTTTCTTGATGAATATTGTTGTGAATAAGGAAACAAAAGATAATTTCATAGTCATTGCATGAAAAATAGTGCTTGTAACAACAAAAGGATCCTGATGAGCATGTAGTGTATATAAAGTCTCATTATTTAGGTAATAACCCAATACACATTTGTACGAAATGCAAATTAAGATGAATGACTGCTTTGGGTGATGGTACGAAACATATATAGATTTTCAATTGTGCGTCGACTTGTTTGTTTTAATTAATATATACTACATAATTTAGTCATAAATTTTAATCTCACGATGATTGTGTGAAAAAAAGTGTTTGGAAACAAAAGAAAAGTCTTCCAAACCAGAAATGTTGTGAGGGATTCTTTCTTTAAAAAAAACAACCAATTCACATCAATAAGAAACCCTAATCAAGATTATGGACCCCATTGTTTGTTAATATTGAATGAAATGTTTAGATATGGACATTGTTTTCTTGATAAATATAGTTGTGACTAAGGAAACAAAAGATAATTTCATAGTCATTGCATGAAAAATAGTGCTTTTAACAACAAAAAAGGATCCTGATGAGCATGTAGTGTGTATAAAGTCTCATTATTTAGTTAATAAACCCCAATTCACATTTGTACGAAATGCAAATTAAGATGAATGACTGCTTTTGGGGTAATGCAACTAAACATATTTAGATTTTCAATTGTGCATCAACGTGTTTGTTTTAATTAATATATTATGCAATTTAGTCATAAATTTTAATCTCATGATGATTGTGTGAAAAAGTGTATTTGGAAACCAAAAGACAAGTCTTCCAAAACCAGAAATGTTGTGAGTGATTCTTTATTTAAAAAAAACAACCAATTCACACATCAATAAGAAACCCTAATCAAGATTTTGGACCCCATTGTTTTTTAATATTGAATGAATTGTTTAGATATGGACATTTTTTTCTTGATGAATATAGTTGTGTGAATAAGGAAACAAAAGATAATTTCATAGTCATTGCAGGAAAAATAGTGCTTGTAACTAGAAAAGGATCCTGATTAGCATGTAGTGAATATAAAGTCTCAATATTTAGGTAATAACCCAATTCACATTAGTACAAAATGCAAATTAATAATTAGTGACTGCCTTTGGGTGATGGAACTAAACACATTTAGATTTTCAATTGTGCGTCGAAATGTTTGTTTTAATTAATATACTGTGTAATTTAGTCATAAATTTTAATTTCACGATGATTGTGTGAAAAATAGTGGTTTGCAAACAAAAGAAAAGTCTTCCAAAACCAGAAATGTTGTGAGGGATTCTTTATTTTAAAAATCAACCAATTCACATCAATAAGAAACCCTAATCAAGATTATGGACCCCATTGTTTGTTAATATTGAATGAAATGTTTAGATATGGACATTTTTTTCTTGATGAATATAGTTGTGAATAAGGAAACAAAAGATAATTTCATAGTCATTGCAGGAAAAAAATAGTGCTTGTAACAAGAAAAGGATCCTGATGAGCATGTAGTGTATATAAAGTCTCATTATTTAGGTAATAACCCAATTCACATTTGTACGAAAAAGCAAATTAAGACGAATGACTGCTTTGGGTGATGGAACGAAACATATATAGATTTTCAATTGTGCGTCGACATTTTTGTTTTAATTAATATATTATATAATTTAGTCATAAATTTTAATCTCACGATGATTGTGTGAAAAAAAGTGTTTTGGAAACAAAAGAAAAGTCTTCCAAACCAGAAATGTTGTGAGGGATTCTTTCTTTAAAAAAAACAATCCAATTCACATCAATAAGAAACCCAAATCAAGATTATGGACCCCATTGTTTGTTAATATTGAATGAAATGTTTAGATATGGACATTTTTTTCCTTGATGAATATAGTTGTGAATAAGGAAAAAAAAGATAATTTCATAGTCATTGCATGAAAAATAGTGCTTGTAACAACAAAAGAATCCTGATGAGCATGTAGTGTATATAAAGTCTCATTATTTAGGTAATAACCCAATTCATATTAGTACGAAATGCAAATTAAATACTGCTTTGGGTGATGGAACTAAATACATTTAGATTTTCAATTTTGTGCGTCAACATGTTTGCTTTAATTAATATATATGCAATTTAGTCAAAAATTTTAATCTCACGATGATTGTGTGAAAAAATAGTGTTTGGAAACAAAAGACAAGTCTTCCAAACCAGAAATGTTGTGAGGGATTCTTCTTTAAAAAAATCAACCAATTCACATCAATAAGAAACCCTAATCAAGATTTTGGACCCCATTGTTTTTAATATTAAATGAATTGTTTAGATATGGATATTTTTTTCTTGATGAATATAGTTGTGAATAAGGAAACAAAAGATAATTTCATAGTCATTTCATGAAAAATAGTGCTTGTAACAACAAAAGGATCCTGATGAGCATGTAGTGAATATAAAGTCTCAATATTTAGGTAATAACCCAATTCACATTAGTACAAAATGCAAATTAGAATTAGGTACTCCTTTGGGTGATGGAACTAAACACATTTAGATTTTCAATTGTGCGTCGACATGTTTGTTTTAATTAATATACTGTGTATTTAGTCATAAATTTTAATCTCACGATGATGTGTGTGAAAAAGTGTATTTGGAACCAAAAGAGAAGTCTTCCAAACCAGAAATGTTGTGAGGGATTCTTTATTTAAAAAAACAACCAATTCACATCAATAAGAAACCCAAATCAAGATTTTGGACCCCATTGTTTTTTAATATTGAATGAATTGTTTAGATATGGACATTTTTTTCTTGATGAATATAGTTGTGAATAAGGAAACAAAAGATAATTTCATAGTCATTGCAGGAAAAATAGTGCTTGTAACAAGAAAAGGATCCTGATTAGCATGTACTGAATATAAAGTCTCAATATTTAGGTAATAACCCAATTCACATTAGTACAAAATGAAAATTAGAATTAGTGACTCCTTTGGGTGATGGAACTAAACACATTTAGATTTTCAATTGTGCGTCGACATGTTTGTTTTAATTAATATACTGTGTAATTTAGTCATAAATTTTAATCTCACGATGATTGTGTGAAAAAGAGTGTTTGGAAACAAAAGAAAAGTCTTCCGAACCAGAAATGTTGCGAGGGATTCTTTATTTAAAAAATCAACCAGTTCACATGAATAAGAAACCCTAATCAAGATTATGGACCCCATTGTTTGTTAATATTGAATGAATTGTTTAGATATGGACTTTGTTTTCTTGATGAATATAGTTGTGAATAAGGAAAGAAAAGATAATTTCATAGTCATTGCATGAAAAATAGTGCTTGTAACATCAAAAGGATCCTAATGAGCATGTAGTGTATATAAAGGCTCATTATTTAGGTAATAACCCAATTCACATTTGTACGAAATGAAAATTAAGATGAATGACTGCTTTGGGTGATGGAACAAAACATATTTAGATTTTCAATTGTGCGTCAACATGTTTATTTTAATTAATATATTGTGCAATTTAGTCATAAATTTTAATCTCATGATGATTGTGTGAAAAAAAAAGTATTTGGAACCAAAAGACAAGTCTTCCAAACCAGAAATGTTGTGATGGATTCTTTATTAAAAAAAAACAACCAATTCACATCAATAAGAAACCCAAATCAATATTATGTACCCCATTGTTTGTTAATATTGAATGAAATGTTTAGATATGGACATTTTTTTCTTGATGAATATAGTTGTTAACAAGGAAACAAAAGATAATTTCATAGTCATTGCATGAAAAATAGTACTTTTAACAACAAATGGATCCTGATGAGCATGTAGTGAATATAAAGTCTCATTATTTACGTAATAACCCCATTCACATTTGTACGAAATGCAAATTAGGATAAGTGACTGCTTTTGGCGATGCAACTAAATACATTTAGATTTTCAATTGTGCGTCGACATGTTTGTTTTAATTAATATACTATGTAATTTAGTCATAAATTTTAATCTCACGATGATTGTGTGAAAAATAGTGTTTGGAAACAAAAGACAAGTGATCCAAATCAGAAATGTTGTGATGGATTCTTTCTTTAAAAAAATCAACCAATTCACATTAATAAGAAACGCTAATCAAGATTAGGGACCCCATTGTTTGTTAATATTGAATGAATTGTTTAGATGTGGACATTGTTTTCTTGATGAATATTGTTGTGAATAAGGAAACAAAAGATAATTTCATAGTCATTGCATGAAAAATAGTGCTTGTAACAACAAAAGGATCCTGATGAGCATGTAGTGTATATAAAAGTCTCATTATTTAGATAATAACCCAATACACATTTGTACGAAATGCAAATTAAGATGAATGACTGCTTTAGGGTGATGGTAAAATATATATAGATTTTCAATTGTGCGTCGACGATTGTTTGTTTTAATTAATATATACTACATAATTTAGTCATAAATTTTTAATCTCACGATGATTGTGTGAAAAAAAAAGTGTTTGGAAACAAAAGAAAAGTCTTCCAAACCAGAAATGTTGTGAGGGATTCTTTCTTTAAAAAAATCAACCAATTCACATCAATAAGAAACCCTAATTAAGATTATGGACCCCATTGTTTGTTAATATTGAATGAAATGTTTAGATATGGACATTGTTTTCTTGATAAATATAGTTGTGACTAAGGAAACAAAAGATAATTTCATAGTCATTGCATGAAAAATAGTGCTTGTAACAACAAAAGGATCCTGATGAGCATGTAGTGTATATAAAGTCTCATTATTTAGTTAATAACCCAATTCACATTTGTACGAAATGCAAATTAAGATGAATGACTGCTTTGGGTGATGGAACGAAACATATTTAGATTTTCAATTGTGCGTCAACGTCTTTGTTTTAATTAATATATTGTGCAATTTAGTCATAAATTTTAATCTCATGATGATTGTGTGAAAAAGTGTATTTGGAACCAAAAGACAAGTCTTCCAAACCAGAAATGTTGTGAGGGATTCTTTATTTAAAAAAACAACCAATTCACATCAATAAGAAACCCAAATCAAGATTTTGGACCCCATTGTTTTTTAATATTGAATGAATTGTTTAGATATGGACATTTTTTTCTTGATGAATATAGTTGTGAATAAGGAAACAAAAGATAATTTCATAGTCATTGCAGGAAAAATAGTGCTTGTAACTAGAAAAGGATCCTGATTAGCATGTAGTGAATATAAAGTCTCAATATTTAGGTAATAACCCAATTTCACATTAGTACAAAATGCAAATTAGAATTAGTGACTCCTTTTGGGTGATGGAACTAAACACATTTAGATTTTCAATTGTGCGTCGACATGTTTGTTTTAATTAATTATATATACTGTGTAATTTAGTCATAAATTTTTAATTTCACGATGATTGTGTGAAAAATAGTGGTTGCAAACAAAAGAAAAGTCTTCCAAACCAGAAATGTTGTGAGGGATTCTTTATTTAAAAAAACAACCAATTCACATCTATAAGAAACCCTAATCAAGATTATGGACCCCATTGTTTGTTAATATTGAATGAAATGTTTAGATATGGACATTGTTTTCTTGATGAATATAGTTGTGAATAAGGAAACAAAAGATAATTTCATAGTCATTGCACGAAAAATAGTGCTTGTAGAAACAAAAGGATCCTGATGAGCATGTAGTGTATATAAAGTCTCATTATTTAGGTAATAACCCAATACACATTTGTACGAAATGCAAATTAAGACGAATGACTGCTTAGGGTGATGGTACGAAACATATATAGATTTTCAATTGTGCGTCGACATTTTTGTTTTAATTAATATACTATATAATTTAGTCATAAATTTTAATCTCACGATGATTGTGTGAAAAAAAGTGTTTGGAAACAAAAGAAAAGTCTTCCAAACTAGAAATGTTGTGAGGGATTCTTTCTTTAAAAAATCATCCAATTCACATCAATAAGAAACCCTAATCAAGATTATGGACCCCATTGTTTGTTAATATTGAATGAAATGTTTAGATATGGACATTGTTTTCCTTGATGCAATATAGTTGTGAATAATAAGAAAACAAAAGATAATTTCCTAGTCATTGCATGAAAAATAGTGCTTGTAACAACAAAAGGATCCTGATGAGCATGTAGTGTATATAAAGTCTCATTATTTAGGTAATAACCCAATACATATTTGTACGAAATGCAAATTAAGATGAATGACTGCTTTGGGTGATGGAACGAAACATATTTAGATTTTCAATTGTGCGTCAACATGTTTGCTTTAATTAATATATTGTGCAATTTAGTCATAAATTTTAATCTCACGATGATTGTGTGAAAAAGTGTATTTGGAACCAAAAGAGAAGTCTTCCAAACCAGAAATGTTGTGAGGGATTCTTTATTTAAAAAAACAACCAATTCACATCAATAAGAAACCCAAATCAAGATTTTGGACCCCATTGTTTTTTAATATTGAATGAATTGTTTAGATATGGACATTTTTTTCTTGATGAATATAGTTGTGAATAAGGAAACAAAAGATAATTTCATAGTCATTGCAGGAAAAATAGTGCTTGTAACAAGAAAAGGATCCTGATTAGCATGTACTGAATATAAAGTCTCAATATTTTAGGTAATAACCCAATTCACATTAGTACAAAATGAAATTTAGAATTAGTGACTCCTTTGGGTGATGGAACTAAACACATTTAGATTTTCAATTGTGTCGTCGACATGTTTGTTTTAATTAATATACTGTGTAATTTAGTCATAAATTTTAAATCTCACGATGATGATTGTGTGAAAAAGAGTGTTTGGAAACAAAAGAAAAAGTCTTCCGAACCAGAAATGTTGCGAGGGATTCTTTATTTAAAAAATCAACCAGTTCACATGAATAAGAAACCCTAATCAAGATTATGGACCCCATTGTTTGTTAATATTGAATGAATTTTTTAGATATGGACATTGTTTTCTTGATGAATATAGTTGTGAATAAGGAAAGAAAAGATAATTTCATAGTCATTGCATGAAAAATAGTGCTTGTAACATCAAAAGGATCCTAATGAGCATGTAGTGTATATAAAGGCTCATTATTTAGGTAATAACCCAATTCACATTTGTACGAAATGAAAATTTAGATGAATGACTGCTTTGGGTGATGGAACAAAACATATTTAGATTTTCAATTGTGCGTCAACATGTTTATTTTATGTAATATATTGTGCAATTTAGTCATAAATTTTAATCTCATGATGATTGTGTGAAAAAAGTATTTGGAACCAAAAGACAAGTCTTCCAAACCAGAAATGTTGTGATGGATTCTTTATTAAAAAAAAAAACAACCAATTCACATCAATAAGAAAAACCCAAATCAAGATTATGTACCCCCATTGTTTGTTAATATTGAATGAAATGTTTAGATATGGACATTTTTTTCTTGATGAATATAGTTGTTAACAAGGAAACAAAAGATAATTTCATAGTCATTGCATGAAAAATAGTACTTTTAACAACAAAAGGATCCTGATGAGCATGTAGTGAATATAAAGTCTCATTATTTACGTAATAACCCCATTCACATTTGTACGAAATGCAAATTAGGATAAGTGACTGCTTTTGGCGATGCAACTAAATACATTTAGATTTTCAATTGTGCGTCGACATGTTTGTTTTAATTAATATACTATGTAATTTAGTCATAAATTTTAATCTCACGATGATTGTGTGAAAAATAGTGTTTGGAAACAAAAGACAAGTGATCCAAATCAGAAATGTTGTGATGGATTCTTTCTTTAAAAAAATCAACCAATTCACATTAATAAGAAACGCTAATCAAGATTAGGGACCCCATTGTTTGTTAATATTGAATGAATTGTTTAGATGTGGACATTGTTTTCTTGATGAATATTGTTGTGAATAAGGAAACAAAAGATAATTTCATAGTCATTGCATGAAAAATAGTGCTTGTAACAACAAAAGGATCCTGATGAGCATGTAGTGTATATAAAGTCTCATTATTTAGATAATAACCCAATACACATTTGTTCGAAATGCAAATTAAGATGAATGACTGCTTTAGGTGATGGTATGAAATATATATAGATTTTCAATTGTGCGTCGACTTGTTTGTTTTAATTAATATACTACATAATTTAGTCATAAATTTTAATCTCACGATGATTGTGTGAAAAAAAGTGTTTGGAAACAAAAGAAAAGTCTTCCAAACCAGAAATGTTGTGAGGGATTCTTTCTTTAAAAAATCAACCAATTCACGTCAATAAGAAACCCTAATTAAGATTATGGACCCCATTGTTTGTTAATATTGAATGAAATGTTTAGATATGGACATTGTTTTCTTGATAAATATAGTTGTGACTAAGGAAACAAAAGATAATTTCATAGTCATTGCATGAAAAATAGTGCTTGTAACAACAAAAGGATCCTGATGAGCATGTAGTGTGTATAAAGTCTCATTATTTAGTTAATAACCCAATTCACATTTGTACGAAATGCAAATTAAGATGAATGACTGCTTTGGGTAATGGAACGAAACATACTTAGATTTTCAATTGTGCATCAACGTCTTTGTTTTAATTAATATATTGTGCAATTTAGTCATAAATTTTAATCTCATGATGATTGTGTGAAAAAGTGTATTTGTAACCAAAAGACAAGTCTTCCAAACCAGAAATGTTGTGAGTGAATCTTTATTTAAAAAAACAACCAATTCACATCAATAAGAAACCCAAATCAAGATTTTCGACCCCATTGTTTTTTAATATTGAATGAATTGTTTAGATATGGACATTTTTTTCTTGATGAATATAGTTGTGAATAAGGAAACAAAAGATAATTTCATAGTCATTGCAGGAAAAATAGTGCTTGTAACTAGAAAAGGATCTTGATTAGCATGTAGTGAATATAAAGTCTCAATATTTAGGTAATAACCCAGTTCACATTAGTACAAAATGCAAATTAGAATTAGTGACTCCTTTGGGTGATGGAACTAAACACATTTAGATTTTCAATTGTGCGTCGACATGTTTGTTTTAATTAATATACTGTGTAATTTAGTCATAAATTTTAATTTCACGATGATTGTGTGAAAAATAGTGGTTGCAAACAAAAGAAAAGTCTTCTTAAAACCAGAAATGTTGTGAGGGATTCTTTATTTTAAAAATCAACCAATTCACATCTATAAGAAACCCTAATCAAGATTATGGACCCCATTGTTTGTTAATATTGAATGAAATGTTTAGATATGGACATTGTTTTCTTGATGAATATAGTTGTAAATAAGGAAACAAAAGATAATTTCATAGTCATTGCACGAAAAATAGTGCTTGTAGAAACAAAAGGATCCTGATGAGCATGTAGTGTATATAAAGTCTCATTATTTAGGTAATAACCCAATACACATTTGTACGAAATGCAAATTAAGACGAATGACTGCTTAGGGTGATGGTACGAAACATATATAGATTTTCAATTGTGCGTCGACATTTTTGTTTTAATTAATATACTATATAATTTAGTCATAAATTTTAATCTCACGATGATTGTGTGAAAAAAAGTGTTTGGAAACAAAAGAAAAGTCTTCCAAACTAGAAATGTTGTGAGGGATTCTTTCTTTAAAAAATCATCCAATTCACATCAATAAGAAACCCTAATCAAGATTATGGACCCCATTGTTTGTTAATATTGAATGAAATGTTTAGATATGGACATTGTTTCCTTGAGGAATATAGTTGTGAATAAGAAAACAAAAGATAATTTCCTAGTCATTGCATGAAAAATAGTGCTTGTAACAACAAAAGGATCCTGATGAGCATGTAGTGTATATAAAGTCTCATTATTTAGGTAATAACCCAATACATATTTGTACGAAATGCAAATTAAGATGAATGACTGCTTTGGGTGATGGAACGAAACATATTTAGATTTTCAATTGTGCGTCAACATGTTTGCTTTAATTAATATATTGTGCAATTTAGTCATAAATTTTAATCTCATGATGATTGTATGAAAAAGTGTATTTGGAACCAAAAGACAAGTCTTCCAAACCAGAAATGTTGTGAGGGATTCTTTATTTAAAAAAAAAAACCAATTCACATCAATAAGAAACCCAAATCAAGATTTTGGACCCCATTGTTTTTTAATATTAAATGAATTGCTTAGATATGGATATTGTTTTCTTGATGAATATAGTTGTGAATAAGGAAACAAAAGATAATTTGATAGTCATTTCATGAAAAATAGTGCTTGTAACAACAAAAGGATCCTGATGAGCATGTAGTGAATATAAAGTCTCAATATTTAGGTAATAACCCAATTCACATTAGTACAAAATGCAAATTAGAATTAGTGACTCCTTTGGGTGATGGAACTAAACACATTTAGATTTTCAATTGTGCGTCGACATGTTTGTTTTAATTAATATACAGTGCAATTTAGTCATAAATTTGAATCTCACGATGATTGTGTGAAAAAGTGTATTTGGAACCAAAAGAGAAGTCTTCCAAACCAGAAATGTTGTGAGGGTTCTTTATTTAAAAAAAAACAAACAAATTCACATCATTAAGAAAACCAAATCAAGATTTTGGACCCCATTGTTTTTTAATATTGAATGAATTGTTTACATATGGAGATTTTTTTCTTGATGAATATAATTGTGAATAAGGAAACAAAAGATAATTTCATAGCCATTGCAGGAAAAATAGAGCTTGTAACAAGAAAAGGATCCTGATTAGCATGTAGTGAATATAAAGTCTCAATATTTAGGTAATAACCCAATTCACATTAGCACAAAATGCAAATTAGAATTAGTGACTCCTTTGGGGGATGGAACTAAACACATTTAGATTTTCAATTGTGCGTCGACATGTTTGTTTTAATTAATATACTGTGTAATTTAGTCATAAATTTTAATCTCACGATGATTGTGTGAAAAAGAGTGTTTGGAAACAAAAGAAAAGTCTTCCAAACCAGAAATGTTGTGAGGGATTCTTTGCTTAAAAAATCAACCGATTCACATGAAGAAGAAACCCTAATCAAGATTATGGACCCTATTGTGTGTTAATATTGAATGAAATGTTTCGATATGGACATTGTTTTCTATGATGAATATAGTTGTGAATAAGGAGACAAAAGATAATTTCATAGTCATTGCATGAAAAATAGTGCTTGTAACAACAAAAGGATCCTGATGAGCATGTAGTGTATATAAAGGCTCATTATTTAGGTAATAACCCAATTCACATTTGTACGAAATGCAAATTAAGATGAATGACTGCTTTGGGTGATGGAACAAAACATATTTAGATTTTCAATTGTGCGTCAACATGTTTGTTTTAATTAATATATTGTGCAATTTAGTCATAAATTTTAATCTCATGATGATTGTGTGAAAAAAGTATTTGGAACCAAAAGACAAGTCTTCCAAACCAGAAATGTTGTGATGGATTCTTTATTTAAAAAACAACCAATTCACATCAATAAGAAACCCAAATCAAGATTATGTACCCCATTGTTTGTTAATATTGAATGAAATGTTTAGATATGGACATTTTTTTCTTGATGAATATAGTTGTTAACAAGGAAACAAAAGATAATTTCATAGTCATTGCATGAAAAATAGTGCTTGTAACAACAAAAGGATCCTGATGAGCATGTAGTGAATATAAAGTCTCATTATTTACGTAATAACCCCATTCACATTTGTACGAAATGCAAATTAGGATAAATGACTGCTTTGGGCGATGCAACTAAATACATTTAGATTTTCAATTGTGCGTCGACATGTTTGTTTTAATTAATATACTATGTAATTTAGTCATAAATTTTAATCTCACGATGATTGTGTGAAAAATAGTGTTTGGAAACAAAAGACAAGTGATCCAAATCAGAAATGTTGTGAGGGATTCTTTCTTTAAAAAAATCAACCAATTCACATTAATAAGAAACACTAATGAAGATTATGGACCCCATTGTTTGTTAATATTGAATGAATTGTTTAGATATGGACATTGTTTTCTTGATGAATATTGTTGTGAATAAGGAAACAAAAGATAATTTCATAGTCATTGCATGAAAAATAGTGCTTGTAACAACAAAAGGATCCTGATGAGCATGTAGTGTATATAAAGTCTCATTATTTAGATAATAACCCAATACACATTTGTACGAAATGCAAATTAAGATGAATGACTGCTTTGGGTGATGGTACGAAACATATATAGATTTTCAATTGTGCGTCGATTTGTTTGTTTTAATTAATATACTACATAATTTAGTCATAAATTTTAATCTCACGATGATTGTGTGAAAAAAAGTGTTTGGAAACAAAAGAAAATGTCTTCGAAACCAGAAATGTTGTAAGGGATTCTTTCTTTCAAAAATCAACCAATTCACATCAATAAGATACCCTAATTAAGATTATGGACCCCATTGTTTGTTAATATTTAATGAAATGTTTAGATATGGTCATTGTTTTCTTGATAAATATAGTTGTGACTAAGGAAACAAAAGATAATTTCATAGTCATTGCATGAAAAATAGTGCTTGTAACAACAAAAGGATCCTGATGAGCAAGTAGTGTATATAAAGTCTCATTATTTAGTTAATAACCCAATTCACATTTGTACGAAATGCAAATTAAGATGAATGACTACTTTGGGTGATGGAACGAAACATATTTAGATTTTCAATTGTGCGACAACATCTTTGTTTTAATTAATATATTGTGCAATTTAGTCATAAATTTTAATCTCATGATGATTGTGTGAAAAAGTGTATTTGGAACCAAAAGACAAGTCTTCCAAACCAGAAATGTTGTTAGGGATTCTTTATTTAAAAAAACAACCAATTCACATCAATAAGAAACCCAAATCAAGATTTTGGACCCCATTGTTTTTTAATATTGAATGAATTGTTTAGATATGGACATTTTTTTCTTGATGAATATAGTTGTGAATAAGGAAACAAAAGATAATTTCATAGTCATTGCAGGAAAAATAGTGCTTGTAACTAGAAAAGGATCCTGATTAGCATGTAGTGAATATAAAGTCTCAATATTTAGGTAATAACCCAATTCACATTAGTACAAAATGCAAATTAGAATTAGTGACTCCTTTGGGTGATGGAACTAAAGACATTTAGATTTTCAATTGTGCGTCGACATGTTTGTTTTAATTAATATACTTTGTAATTTAGTCATAAATTTTAATTTCACGATGATTGTGTGAAAAATAGTGGTTGCAAACAAAAGAAAAGTCTTCCAAACCAGAAATGTTGTGAGGGATTCTTTATTTTAAAAATCAACCAATTCACATCTATAAGAAACCCTAATCAAGATTATGGACCCCATTGTTTGTTAATATTGAATGAAATGTTTAGATATGGACATTGTTTTCTTGATGAATATAGTTGTGAATAAGGAAACAAAAGATAATTTCATAGTCATTGCACGAAAAATAGTGCTTGTAGAAACAAAAGGATCCTGATGAGCATGTAGTGTATATAAAGTCTCATTATTTAGGTAATAACCCAATACACATTTGTACGAAATGCAAATTAAGACGAATGACTGCTTAGGGTGATGGTACGAAACATATATAGATTTTCAATTGTGCGTCGACATTTTTGTTTTAATTAATATACTATATAATTTAGTCATAAATTTTAATCTCACGATGATTGTGTGAAAAAAAGTGTTTGGAAACAAAAGAAAAGTCTTCCAAACCAGAAATGTTGTGAGGGATTCTTTCTTTAAAAAATCATCCAATTCACATCAATAAGAAACCCTAATCAAGATTATGGACCCCATTGTTTGTTAATATTGAATGAAATGTTTAGATATGGACATTGTTTCCTTGATGAATATAGTTGTGAATAAGAAAACAAAAGATAATTTCATAGTCATTGCATGAAAAATAGTGCTTGTAACAACAAAAGGATCCTGATGAGCATGTAGTGTATATAAAGTCTCATTATTTAGGTAATAACCCAATACATATTTGTACGAAATGCAAATTAAGATGAATGACTGCTTTGGGTGATGGAACGAAACATATTTAGATTTTCAATTGTGCGTCAACATGTTTGCTTTAATTAATATATTGTGCAATTTAGTCATAAATTTTAATCTCACGATGATTGTGTGAAAAAGTGTATTTGGAACCAAAAGAGAAGTCTTCCAAACCAGAAATGTTGTGAGGGATTCTTTATTTAAAAAAACAACCAATTCACATCAATAAGAAACCCAAATCAAGATTTTGGACCCCATTGTTTTTTAATATTGAATGAATTGTTTAGATATGGACATTTTTTTCTTGATGAATATAGTTGTGAATAAGGAAACAAAAGATAATTTCATAGTCATTGCAGGAAAAATAGTGCTTGTAACAAGAAAAGGATCCTGATTAGCATGTACTGAATATAAAGTCTCAATATTTAGGTAATAACCCAATTCACATTAGTACAAAATGAAAATTAGAATTAGTGACTCCTTTGGGTGATGGAACTAAACACATTTAGATTTTCAATTGTCCGTCGACATGTTTGTTTTAATTAATATACTGTGTAATTTAGTCATAAATTTTAATCTCACGATGATTGTGTGAAAAAGAGTGTTTGGAAACAAAAGAAAAGTCTTCCGAACCAGAAATGTTGCGAGGGATTCTTTATTTAAAAAATCAACCAGTTCACATGAATAAGAAACCCTAATCAAGATTATGGACCCCATTGTTTGTTAATATTGAATGAATTTTTTAGATATGGACATTGTTTTCTTGATGAATATAGTTGTGAATAAGGAAAGAAAAGATAATTTCATAGTCATTGCATGAAAAATAGTGCTTGTAACATCAAAAGGATCCTAATGAGCATGTAGTGTATATAAAGGCTCATTATTTAGGTAATAACCCAATTCACATTTGTACGAAATGAAAATTTAGATGAATGACTGCTTTGGGTGATGGAACAAAACATATTTAGATTTTCAATTGTGCGTCAACATGTTTATTTTATGTAATATATTGTGCAATTTAGTCATAAATTTTAATCTCATGATGATTGTGTGTGAAAAAAAAGTATTTGGAACCAAAAGACAAGTCTTCCAAACCAGAAATGTTGTGATGGATTCTTTATTTAAAAAAAAACAACCAATTCACATCAATAAGAAACCCAAATCAAGATTATGTACCCCATTGTTTGTTAATATTGAATGAAATGTTTAGATATGGACATTTTTTTTTCTTGATGAATATAGTTGTTTAACAAGGAAACAAAAGATAATTTCATAGTCATTGCATGAAAAATAGTACTTTTAACAACAAAAGGATCCTGATGAGCATGTAGTGAATATAAAGTCTCATTATTTACGTAATAACCCCATTCACATTTGTACGAAATGCAAATTAGGATAAGTGACTGCTTTTGGGTGATGCAACTAAATACATTTAGATTTTCAATTGTGCGTCGACATGTTTGTTTTAATTAATTATATACTATGTAATTTAGTCATAAATTTTAATCTCACGATGATTGTGTGAAAAATAGTGTTTGGAAACAAAAGACAAGTGATCCAAATCAGAAATGTTGTGATGGATTCTTTCTTTAAAAAAATCAACCAATTCACATTAATAAGAAACGCTAATCAAGATTAGGGACCCCATTGTTTGTTAATATTGAATGAATTGTTTAGATGTGGACATTGTTTTCTTGATGAATATTATTGTTGTGATATAAGGAAACAAAAAGATAATTTCATAGTCATTGCATGAAAAATAGTGCTTGTAACAACAAAAGGATCCTGATGAGCATGTAGTGTATATAAAGTCTCATTATTTAGATAATAACCCAATACACATTTGTTCGAAATGCAAATTAAGATGAATGACTGCTTTAGGTGATGGTATGAAATATATATAGATTTTCAATTGTGCGTCGACTTGTTTGTTTTAATTAATAATATACTACATAATTTAGTCATAAATTTTAATCTCACGATGATTGTGTGAAAAAAGTGTGTTTGGAAACAAAAGAAAAGTCTTCCAAACCAGAAATGTTGTGAGGGATTCTTTCTTTAAAAAATCAACCAATTCACGTCAATAAGAAACCCTAATTAAGATTATGGACCCCATTGTTTGTTAATATTGAATGAAATGTTTAGATATGGACATTGTTTTCTTGATAAATATAGTTGTGACTAAGGAAACAAAAGATAATTTTCATAGTCATTGCATGAAAAATAGTGCTTGTAACAACAAAAGGATCCTGATGAGCATGTAGTGTGTATAAAGTCTCATTATTTAGTTAATAACCCAATTCACATTTGTACGAAATGCAAATTAAGATGAATGACTGCTTTGGGTAATGGAACGAAACATACTTAGATTTTCAATTGTGCATCAACGTCTTTGTTTTAATTAATATATTGTGCAATTTAGTCATAAATTTTAATCTCATGATGATTGTGTGAAAAAGTGTATTTGGAACCAAAAGACAAGTCTTCCAAACCAGAAATGTTGTGAGTGGAATCTTTATTTAAAAAAAAAAACCAATTTCACATCAATAAGAAACCCAAATCAAGATTTTGGACCCCATTGTTTTTTAATATTGAATGAATTGTTTAGATATGGACATTTTTTTCTTGATGAATATAGTTGTGAATAAGGAAACAAAAGATAATTTCATAGTCATTGCAGGAAAAATAGTGCTTGTAACTAGAAAAGGATCTTGATTAGCATGTAGTGTGATATAAAGTCTCAATATTTAGGTAATAACCCAATTCACATTTGTACAAAATGCAAATTAGAATTATGACTCCTTTGGGTGATGGAACTAAACACATTTAGATTTTCAATTGTGCGTCGACATGTTTGTTTTAATTAATATACTGTGTAATTTAGTCATAAATTTTAATTTCACGATGATTGTGTGAAAAATAGTGGTTGCAAACAAAAGAAAAGTCTTCCAAACCAGAAATGTTGTGAGGGATTCTTTATTTTAAAAATCAACCAATTCACATCTATAAGAAACCCTAATCAAGATTATGGACCCCATTGTTTGTTAATATTGAATGAAATGTTTAGATATGGACATTGTTTTCTTGATGAATATAGTTGTGAATAAGGAAACAAAAGATAATTTCATAGTCATTGCAGGAAAAATAGTGCTTGTAACAACAAAAGGATCCTGATGAGCATGTAGTGTATATAAAAAGTCTCATTATTTAGGTAATAACCCAATACACATTTGTACGAAATGCAAATTAAGATGAATGACTGCTTTGGGTGATGGTACGAAACATATATATAGATTTTCAATTGTGCGTCGACATTTTTGTTTTAATTAATATACTATATAATTTAGTCATAAATTTTAATCTCACGATGATTGTGTGAAAAAAAGTGTTTTTGGAAACAAAAGAAAAGTCTTCCAAAACCAGAAATGTTGTGAGGGATTCTTTCTTTAAAAAAAATCAACCAATTCACATCAATAAGAAACCCTAATCAAGATTATGGACCCCATTGTTTGTTAATATTGAATGAAATGTTTAGATATGGACATTGTTTTCCTTGATGAATATAGTTGTGAATAAGAAAACAAAAGATAATTTCATAGTCATTGCATGAAAAATAGTGCTTGTAACAACAAAAGGATCCTGATGAGCATGTAGTGTATATAAAGTCTCATTATTTAGGTAATAACCCAATACACATTTGTACGAAATGCAAATTAAGATGAATGACTGCTTTTTGGATGATGGAACGAAACATATTTAGATTTTCAATTGTGCGTCAACATGTTTGTTTTAATTAATATATTGTGCAATTTAGTCATAAATTTTAATCTCATGATGATTGTGTGAAAAAGTGTATTTGGAACCAAAAGACAAGTCTTCCAAACCAGAAATGTTGTGAGGGATTCTTTATTTAAAAAAAAACAACCAATTCACATCAATAAGAAAACCCAAATCAAGATTTTGGACCCCATTGTTTTTTAATATTGAATGAATTGTTTAGATATGGACATTTTTTTCTTGATGAATATAGTTGTGAATAAGGAAACAAAAGATAATTTCATAGTCATTTCATGAAAAAAAAGTGCTTTGTGTAACAACAAAAGGATCCTGATGAGCATGTAGTGAATATAAAGTCTCATTATTTAGGTAATAACCCAATTCACATTTGTACGAAATGCAAATTAAGAATTAATGACTCCTTTGGGTGATGGAACTAAATACATTTAGATTTTCAATTGTGCGTCGACATGTTTGTTTTAATTAATATACTGTGTAATTTAGTAGTAATAAATTTTAATCTCACGATGATTGTGTGAAAAAGAGTGTTTTGGAAACAAAAAGAAAAGTCTTCCAAACCAGAAATGTTGTGAGGGATTCTTTATTTAAAAAAAAAAAAACCAATTCACATCAATAAGAAACCCAAATCAAGATTTTGGACCCCATTGTTTTTTAATATTTGAATGAATTGTTTAGATATGGACATTTTTTTCTTGATGAATATATTTGTGAATAAGGAAAAAAAAATAGATAATTTCATAGTCATTGCATGAAAAATAGTGCTTGTAACAACAAAAGGATCCTGATGAGCATGTAGTGTAATATAAAGTCTCATTATTTAGGTAATAACCCAATTCACATTTGTACGAAATGCAAATTAGAATTAAATGACTGCTTTGGGTGATGGAACGAAACACATTTAGATTTTCAATTGTGCGTCAACATGTTTGTTTTTTAATTAATATATTGTGTAATTTAGTCATAAATTTTAATCTCACGATGATTGTGTGAAAAAGAGTGTTTGGAAACAAAAGAAAAGTCTTCCAAACCAGAAATGTTGTGAGGGATTCTTTATTTTAAAAAAAACAACCGATTCACATGAATAAGAAACCCTAATCAAGATTATGGACCCCATTGTTTGTTAATATTGAATGAAATGTTTCGATATGGACATTGTTTTCTTGATGAATATAGTTGTGAATAAGGAAACAAAAGATAATTTCAATTTCATTGCAAGAAAAATAGTGCTTGTAACAACAAAAGGATCCTGATTAGCATGTAGTGAATATAAAGTCTCATTATTTAGGTAATAACCCAATTCACATTTGTACGAAATGCAAATTAGGATGAATGACTCCTTTGGGCGATGCAACTAAATACATTTAGATTTTCAATTGTGCATCGACATGTTTGTTTTAATTCATATACTATGTAATTTAGTCATAAATTTGTATCTCACGATGATTGTGTGAAAAATAGTGTTTGGAAACAAAAGACAAGTGTTCCAAACCAGAAATGTTGTCAGGGATTCTATCTTTAAAAAATCAACCAATTCACATCAATAAGAAACCCTAATCAAGATTATGGACCCCATTGTTTGTTAATATTGAATGAAATGTTTAGATATGGACATTTTTCTCTTGATGAATATAGTTGTGAATAAGGAAACAAACGATAATTTCATAGTCATTGCATGAAAAATAGTGCTTGTAACAACAAAAGGATCCTGATGAGCATGTAGTGAATATAAAGTCTCATTATTTAGGTAATAACCCCCAATTCACACATTTGTAGAAAATGCAAATTAGAATTAATGACTCCTTTGGGTGATGGAAATAAATACATTTCGATTTTTAATTGTGCGTCCACATGTTTGTTTTAATTAATATACTGTGCAATTTAGTCATAAATTTTAATCTCATGATGATTGTGTGAAAAAGAGTATTTAGAACAAAAAGACAAGTCTTCCCTACCAGAAATGTTCTGAGAGATTATTTATTTTAAAAAAATGCTCAACCAATTAACATCAATGAGAAACCCAAATAAAGATTATGGACCCCATTGTTTGTTAATATTGAATGAAATGTTTAGATATGGACATTTTTTTCTTGATGAATATCTTTGTGAAAAAGGAAACAAAAGATAATTTCATAGTCATTGCATGAAAAATAGTGCTTGTAACAACAAAAGGATCCTGATGAGCATGTAGTGAATATAAAGTCTCATTATTTATGTAATAACCCGATTCACATTTGTACGAAATGCAAATTAGGATGAATGACTCCTTTGGGCGATGCAACTAAATACATTTAGATTTTCAATTGTGCGTCGACATGTTTGTTTTAATTAATATACTATGTAATTTAGTCATAAATTTTAATCTCAAGATGATTGTGTGAAAAATAGTGTTTGGAAACAAAAGACAAGTCTTCCAAAGCAGAAATGTTTTGAGGTATTCTTTATTTAAAAAATCATCCAATTCACATGAATAAGAAACCCTAATCAAGATTATGGACCCCATTGTTTGTTAAGATTGAATGAATTGTTTAGATATGGACATTGTTTTCTTGATGAATATAGTTGTGAATATGGAAACAAAAGATAATTTCATAGTCATTGCATGAAAAATAGTGCTTGTAACAACAAAAGGATCCTGATGAGCATGTAGTGTATATAAAGTCTCATTATTTACGTAATAACCCAATTCACATTTGTACGAAATGCAAATTATGAAGAATGACTGCTTTGGGTGATGGAACGAAACATATTTATATTTTCAATTGTGCGTCCACATGTTTGTTTTAATTAATATACTGTGTAATTTAGTCATAAATTTTAATCTCACGATGATTGTGTGAAAAATAGTGTTTGGAAACAAAAGGCAAGTCTTCCAAACGAGAAGTGTTGTGAGGGATTCTTTATTTAAAAAAATAATCAATTCACATCAATAAGAAACCCAAATCAAGATTATGGACCCCATTGTTTGTTAATATTGAATGTATTGTTTAGATATGGACATTTTTTTCTTGATGAATATAGTTGTGAGTAAGGAAACAAAAGATAATTTCAATTTCATTGCAAGAAAAATAGTGCTTGTAACAACAAAAGGATCCTGATTAGCATGTATTGAATATAAAGTCTCATTATTTAGGTAATAACCCAATTCACATTTGTACGAAATGCAAATTAGGATGAATGACTCCTTTGGGCGATGCAACTAAATACATTTAGATTTTCAATTGTGCGTCGACATGTTTGTTTTAATTCATATACCTTGTAATTTAGTCATAAATTTTAATCTCACGATGATTGTGTGAAAAATAGTGTTTGGAAACAAAAGACAAGTGTTCCAAACCAGAAATGTTGTGAGGGATTCTATCTTTAAAAAATCAACCAATTCACATCAATAAGAAACCCCAATCCAGATTATGGACCCCATTGTTTGTTAATATTGAATGAAATGTTTAGATATGGACATTTTTCTCTTGATGAATATAGTTGTGAATAAGGAAACAAAAGATAATTTCATAGTCATTGCATGAAAAATAGTCCTTGTAACAACAAAAGGATCCTGATTAGCATGTAGTGAATATAAAGTCTCATTATTTAGGTAATAACCCAATTCACATTTGTACGAAATGCAAATTAGGATGAATGACTGCTTTGGGTGATGGAATGAAACATATTTTGATTTTCAATTGTGCGTCCAAATGTTTGTTTTAATTAATATACTGTGTAATTTAGTCGTAAATTTTAATCTCACGATGATTGTGTGAAAAATAGTGTTTGGAAACATAAGACAAGCCTTCCAAACCAGAAATGTTGTGAGGGATTCTTTATTTAAAAAAACAACCAATTCACATCCATAAGAAACCCAAATCAAGATTATGGACACCATTGTTTGTTAATATTGAATGTATTGTTTAGATATTGGCATTTTTTTCTTGATGAATATAGTTGTGAATAAGGAAACAAAAGATAATTTCAATTTCATTGCAAGAAAAATAGTGCTTGTAACAACAAAAGGAGCCTGATTAGCATGTAGTGAATATAAAGTCTCATTATTTAGGTAATAACCCAATTCACATTTGTACGAAATGCAAATTAGGATGAATGACTGCTTTGGGTGATGGAACGAAACATATTTAGATTTTCAATTATGCGTCCACGTGTTTGTTTTAATTAATATACTGTGTAATTTAGTCGTAAATTTTAATCTCACGATGATTGTGTGAAAAATAGTGTTTGGAAACTTAAGACAAGCCTTCCAAACCAGAAATGTTGTGAGGGATTCTTTATTTAAAAAAACAACCAATTCACATCCATAAGAAACCCAAATCAAGATTATGGACACCATTGTTTGTTAATATTGAATGTATTGTTTAGATATTGGCATTTTTTTCTTGATGAATATAGTTGTGAATAAGGAAACAAAAGATAATTTCAATTTCATTGCAAGAAAAATAGTGCTTGTAACAACAAAAGGATCCTGATTAGCATGTAGTGAATATAAAGTCTCATTATTTAGGTAATAACCCAATTCACATTTGTACGAAATGCAAATTAGGATGAATGACTCCTTTGGGCGATGCAACTAAATACATTTAGATTTTCAATTGTGCATCGACATGTTTGTTTTAATTCATATACTATGTAATTTAGTCATAAATTTTAATCTCACGATGATTGTGTGAAAAATAGAGTATTTGGAAACAAAAGACAAGTGTTCCAAACCAGAAATGTTGTGAGGGATTCTTTCTTTAAAAAAAAAAACCAATTCACATCAATAAGAAACCCAAATCAAGATTATGGACCCCATTGTTTGTTAATATTGAATGAAATGTTTAGATATGGACATTTTTCTCTTGATGAATATAGTTGTGAAAAAGGAAACAAATGATAATTTCATAGTCATTGCATGAAAAATAGTGCTTGAAACAACAAAAGGATCCTGATGAGCATGTAGTGATTATAAAGTCTCATTATTTAGGTAATAACCCAATTCACATTTGTAGAAAATGCAAATTAGAATTAATGACTCCTTTGGGTGATGGAAATAAATACATTTAGATTTTCAATTGTGCGTCCACATGTTTGTTTTAATTAATATACTATGTAATTTAGTCATAAATTTTAATCTCACGATGATTGTGTGAAAAATAGTGTTTGGAAACAAAAGACAAGTGTTCCAAACCAGAAATGTTGTGAGGGATTCTATCTTTAAAAAATCAACCAATTCACATCATTAAGAAACCCTAATCAAGATTATGGACCCATTGTTTGTTAATATTGAATGAAATGTTTAGATATGGACATTTTTCTCTTCATGAATATAGTTGTGAATAAGGAAACAAACGATAATTTCATAGTCATTGCATGAAAAATAGCGCTTGCAACAACAAAAGGATCCTCATGAGCATGCAGTAAATATAAAGTCTCATTATTTAGGTAATAACCCAATTCACATTAGTAGAAAATGCAAATTAGAATAAATGACTCCTTTGGGTGATGGAAATAAATACATTTCGACTTTCAATTGTGCGTCCACATGTTTATTTTAATTAATATACTGTGCAATTTAGTCAGAAATTTTAATCTCATGATGATTGTGTGAAAAAGAGTATTTGGAAGCAAAAGACAAGTCTTCCCAACCAGAAATGTTCTGAGGGATTATTTAGTTTGAAGCTCAACCAATTAACATCAATGAGAAACCCAAATAAAGATTATGGACCCCATTGTTTGTTAATATTGAATGAAGTGTTTAGATATGGACATTTTTTTCTTGATGAATATATTTGTGAATAAGGAAACAAAAGATAATTTCATAGTCATTGCATGAAAAATAGTACTTGTAACAACAAAAGGATCCTGATGAGCATGTAGTGGATATAAAGTCTCATTATTTAGGTAATAATCCAATACACATTTGTACGAAATGCAAATTAAATGAATGACTGCTTTGGGTGATGGAGCGAAACATATTTAGATTTTCAATTGTGCGTCAACATGTTTGTTTTAATTAATATATTGTGCAATTTAGTCATAAATTTTAATCTCAAGATGATTGTGTGAAAAAGAGTATTTGGAACCAAAAGACAAGTCTTCCAAACCAGAAATGTTGTGATGGATTCTTTATTTAAAAACACAACCAGTTCACTTTAATAAGAAACCCAAATCAAGATTATGGATCCCATTGTTTGTTAATATTGAATGTATTGTTTAGATATTGGCATTTTTTTCTTGATGAATATAGTTGTGAATAAGAAAACAAAAGATAATTTCAATTTCATTGCAAGAAAAAAGCGCTTCTAACAACAAAAGGATCCTGATGAGCATGTAGTGAATATAAAGTCTCATTATTTATGTAATAACCCAATTCACATTTGTACGAAATGCAAATTAGGATGAATGACTCCTTTGGGCGATGCAACTAAATACATTTAGATTTTCAATTGGGCGTCGACATGTTTGTTTTAATTAATATACTATGTAATTTAGTCATAAATTTTAATCTCACAATGATTGTGTGAAAAATAGTGTTTGGAAACAAAAGACAAGTGTTCCAAACCAGAAATGTGGTGAGGGATTCTATCTTTAAAAAATCAACCAATTCACATCAATAAGAAACCCTAATCAAGTTTATGGACCCCATTGTTTGTTAATATTGAATGAATTGTTTAGATATGGACATTGTTTTCTTAATAAATACAGTTGTGAATAAGGAAACAAAAGATAAGTTCATAGTCAGTGCATGAAAAATAGTGCTTGTAACAACAAAAGGATCCTGATGAGCATGTAGTGTATATAAAGTCTCATTATTTAGGTAATAACCCAATACACATTTGTACGAAATGCAAATTAAGATGAATGACTGCTTTGGGTGATGGAACGAAACATATTTAGATTTTCAATTGTGCGTCCACATGTTTGTTTTAATTAATATACTGTGTAATTTAGTAATAAATTTTAATCTCACGATGATTGTGTGAAAAATAGTGTTTGGAAACAAAAGACAAGTCTTCCAAACCAGAAATGTTGTGAGGGATTCTTTATTTAAAAAAACAACCAATTGACATCAATAAGAAACCAAAATCAAGATTTTGGACCCCATTGTTTTTTAATATTGAATGAAATGTGTAGATATGGACTTTTTTTTCTTGATGAATATATTTGTGAATAAGGAAAGAAAAGATAATTTCATAGTCATTGCAAGAAAAATAGTGCTTGTAACAACAAAAGGATCCTGATGAGCATGTAGTGAATATAAAGTCTCATTATTTATGTAATAACCCAATTCACATTTGTACGAAATGCAAATTAGGATGAATGACTCCTTTGGGAGATGCAACTAAATACATTTAGATTTTCAATTGTGCGTCGACATGTTTGTTTTAATTAATATACTATGTAATTTAGTCATAAATTTTAATCTCACGATAATTGTGTGAAAAATAGTGTTTGGAAGCAAAAGACAAGTGTTCCAAACCAGAAATGTGGTGAGGGATTCTTTCTTTAAAAAAATCAACCAATTCACATCAATAAGAAACCCTAATCAAGATTATGGACCCCATTGTTTGTTAATATTGAATGAATTGTTTAGATATGGACATTTTTTTCTTGATGAATATAGTTGTGAATAAGGAAAGAAAAGATAAGTTCATAGTCAGTTCATGAAAAATAGTGCTTGTAACAACAAAAGGATCTTGATGAGCATGTAGTGTATATAAAGTCTCATTATTTAGGTAATTACCCAATTCACATTTGTACGAAATGCAAATTATGATGAATGACTGCATTGGGTGATGGAACGAAACATATTTAGATTTTCAATTATGCGTCCACATGTTTGTTTTAATTAATATATTGTGTAATTTAGTCATAAATTTTAATTTCACGATGATTGTGTGAAAAAGAGTGTTTGGAAACAAAAGAAAAGTCTTCCAAACCAGAAATGTTGTGAGGGATTCCTTATTTAAAAAATCAACCGATTCACATGAATAAGAAACCCTAATAAAGATTATGGACCCCATTGTTTGTTAATATTGAATGAATTGTTTAGATATGGACATTGTTTTCTTGATGAATATAGTTGTGAATAAGGAAACAAAAGATAATTTCATTGTCATTGCGTGAAAAATAATGCTTGTAACAACAAAAGGATCCTGATGAGCATGTAGTGTATATAAAGTCTCATTATTTAGGTAATCACCCAATACACATTTGTACGAAATGCAAATTACGATGAATGACTGCTTTGGGTGATGGAACAAAACATATTTAGATTTTCAATTGTGCGTCAACATGTTTGTTTTAATTAATATATTGTGCAATTTAGTCATAAATTTTAATCTCAAGATGATTGTGTGAAAAAGAGTATTTGGAACCAAAAGACAAGTCTTCCAAACCAGAAATGTTGTGATGGATTCTTTATTTAAAAACACAACCAGTTCACTTCAATAAGAAACCCAAATCAAGATTATGGACCCCATTGTTTGTTAATATTGAATGTATTGTTTAGATATTGGCATTTTTTTCTTGATGAATATAGTTGTGAATAAGAAAACAAAAGATAATTTCAATTTCATTGCAAGAAAAATAGTGCTTCTAACAACAAAAGGATCCTGATGAGCATGTAGTGAATATAAAGTCTCATTATTTATGTAATAACCCAATTCACATTTGTACGAAATGCAAATTAGGATGAATGACTCCTTTGGGCGATGCAACTAAATACATTTAGATTTTCAATTGTGCGTTGACATGTTTGTTTTAATTAATATACTATGTAATTTAGTCATAAATTTTAATCTCACAATGATTGTGTGAAAAATAGTGTTTGGAAACAAAAGACAAGTGTTCCAAACCAGAAATGTGGTGAGGGATTCTTTCTTTAAAAAATCAACCAATTCACATCAATAAGAAACCCTAATCAAGATTATGGACCCCATTGTTTGTTAATATTGAATGAATTGTTTAGATATGGACATTTTTTTCTTGATGAATATAGTTGTGAATAAGGAAACAAAAAAATAAGTTCATAGTCATTGCATGAAAAATAGTGCTTGTAACAACAAAAGGATCTGATGATGAGCATGTAGTGTATATAAAGTCTCATTATTTAGGTAATAACCCAATTCACATTTGTACGAAATGCAAATTATGATGAATGACTGCTTTGGGTGATGGAACGAAACATATTTAGATTTTCAATTGTGCGTCCACATGTTTGTTTTAATTAATATACTGTGTAATTTAGTCATAAATTTTAATTTCACGATGATTGTGTGAAAAAGAGTGTTTGGAAACAAAAGAAAAGTCTTCCAAACCAGAAATGTTGTGAGGGATTCTTTATTTAAAAAAATCAACCAATTCACATGAATAAGAAACCCTAATCAAGATTATGGACCCCATTGTTTGTTAATATTGAATGAATTGTTTAGATATGGACATTGTTTTTTCTTGATGAATATAGTTGTGAATAAGGAAACAAAAGATAATTTCATAGTCATTGCATGAAAAATAGTGCTTGTAACAACAAAAGGATCCTGATGAGCATGTAGTGTATATAAAGTCTCATTATTTAGGTAATAACCCAATACACATTTGTACGAAATGCAAATTAAGATGAATGACTGCTTTGGGTGATGGAACGAAAACATATTTAGATTTTCAATTGTGCGTCAACATGTTTGTTTTTAATTAATATACTGTGTAATTTAGTAATAAATTTTAATCTCACGATGATTGTGTGAAAAAAAGTAGTTTGGAAACAAAAGACAAGTCTTCCAAACCAGAAATGTTGTGATGGATTCTTTATTTAAAAAAACAACCAATTGACATCAATAAGAAACCCAAATCAAGATTTGGACCCCATTGTTTTTTAATATTGAATGAAATTGTTTAGATATTGGACTTTTTTTTCTTGATGAATATATTTTGTGAATAAGGAAACAAAAGATAATTTCATAGTCATTGCATGAAAAATAGTGCTTGTAACAACAAAAGGATCCTGATGAGCATGTAGTGAATATAAAGTCTCATTATTTATGTAATAACCCAATTCACATTTGTACGAAATGCAAATTAGGATGAATGACTCCTTTGGGAGATGCAACTAAATACATTTAGATTTTCAATTGTGTGTCGACATGTTTGTTTTAATTAATATACTATGTAATTTAGTAATAAATTTTAATCTCACGATGATTGTGTGAAAAATAGTGTTTGGAAACAAAAGACAAGTGTTCCAAACCAGAAATGTGGTGAGGGATTCTTTCTTTAAAAAAATCAACCAATTCACATCAATAAGAAACCCTAATCAAGGTTATGGACCCCATTGTTTGTTAATATTGAATGAATTGTTTAGATATGGACATTTTTTTCTTGATGAATATAGTTGTGAATAAGGAAAGAAAAGATAAGTTCATAGTCAGTTCATGAAAAATAGTGCTTGTACCAACAAAAGGATCTTGATGAGCATGTAGTGTATATAAAGTCTCATTATTTAGGTAATAACCCAATACACATTTGTACGAAATGCAAATTAAGATGAATGACTGCTTTGGGTGATGGAACGAAACATATTTAGATTTTCAATTGTGCGTCCACATGTTTGTTTTAATTAATATACTGTGTAATTTAGTAATAAATTTTAATCTCACGATGATTGTGTGAAAAATAGTGTTTGGAAACAAAAGACAAGTCTTCCAAACCAGAAATGTTGTGAGGGATTCTTTATTTAAAAAAACAACCAATTGACATGAATAAGAAACCAAAATCAAGATTTTGGACCCCATTGTTTTTTAAGATTGAATGAAATGTTTAGATATGGACTTTTTTTTCTTGATGAATATATTTGTGAATAAGGAAACAAAAGATAATTTCATAGTCATTGCATGAAAAATAGTGCTTGTAACAACAAAAGGATCCTGATGAGCATGTAGTGAATATAAAGTCTCATTATTTATGTAATAACCCAATTCACATTTGTACGAAATGCAAATTAGGATGAATGACTCCTTTGGGAGATGCAACTAAATACATTTAGATTTTCAATTGTGTGTCGACATGTTTGTTTTAATTAATATACTATGTAATTTAGTAATAAATTTTAATCTCACGATGATTGTGTGAAAAATAGTGTTTGGAAACAAAAGACAAGTGTTCCAAACCAGAAATGTGGTGAGGGATTCTTTCTTTAAAAAAATCAACCAATTCACATCAATAAGAAACCCTAATCAAGGTTATGGACCCCATTGTTTGTTAATATTGAATGAATTGTTTAGATATGGACATTTTTTTCTTGATGAATATAGTTGTGAATAAGTGAATAAGGAAAGAAAAGATAAGTTCATAGTCAGTTCATGAAAAATAGTGCTTGTAACCAACAAAAGGATCTTGATGAGCATGTAGTGTATATAAAGTCTCATTATTTAGGTAATTACCCAATTCACATTTGTACGAAATGCAAATTATGATGAATGACTGCATTGGGTGATGGAACGAAACATATTTAGATTTTCAATTATGCGTCCACATGTTTGTTTTAATTAATATATTGTGTAATTTAGTCATAAATTTTAATTTCACGATGATTGTGTGAAAAAGAGTGTTTGGAAACAAAAGAAAAGTCTTCCAAACCAGAAATGTTGTGAGGGATTCCTTATTTAAAAAATCAATCGATTCACATGAATAAGAAACCCTAATAAAGATTATGGACCCCATTGCTTGTTAATATTGAATGAATTGTTTAGATATGGACATTGTTTTCTTGATGAATATAGTTGTGAATAAGGAAACAAAAGATAATTTCATAGTCATTGCGTGAAAAATAATGCTTGTAACAACAAAAGGATCCTGATGAGCATGTAGTCTATATAAAGTCTCATTATTTAGGTAATCACCCAATACACATTTGTACGAAATGCAAATTACGATGAATGACTGCTTTGGGTGATGGAACAAAACATATTTAGATTTTCAATTGTGCGTCAACATGTTTGTTTTAATTAATATATTGTGCAATTTAGTCATAAATTTTAATCTCATGATGATTGTGTGAAAAAGAGTATTTGGAACCAAAAGACAAGACTTTCAAACCAGAAATGTTGTGATGGATTCTTTATTTAAAAAAACAACCAATTCACATCAATAAGAAACCCAAATCTAGATTATGGACCCCATTGTTTGTTAATATTGAATGTATTGTTTAGATATTGGCATTTTTTTCTTGATGAATATAGTTGTGAATAAGGAAACAAAAGATAATTTCAATTTCATTGCAAGAAAAATAGTGCTTGTAACAACAAAAGGATCCTGATTAGCATGTAGTGAATATAAAGTCTCATTATTTAGGCAATAACCCAATTCACATTTGTACGAAATGCAAATTAAGATGAATGACTCCTTTGGGCGATGCAACTAAATACATTTAGATTTTCAATTGTGCATCGACATGTTTGTTTTAATTCATATACTATGTAATTTAGTCATAAATTTTAATCTCACGATGATTGTGTGAAAAATAGTGTTTGGAAACAAAAGACAAGTGTTCCAAACCAGAAATGTTGTGAGGGATTCTATCTTTAAAAAATCAACCAATTCACATCATTAAGAAACCCTAATCAAGATTATGAACCCCATTGTTTGTTAATATTGAATGAAATGTTTAGATATGGACATTTTTCTCTTGATGAATATAGTTGTGAATAAGGAAACAAACGATAATTTCATAGTCATTGCATGAAAAATAGCGCTTGCAACAACAAAAGGATCCTGATGAGCATGCAGTGAATATAAAGTCTCATTATTTAGGTAATAACCCAATTCACATTAGTAGAAAATGCAAATTAGAATAAATGACTCCTTTGGGTGATGGAAATAAATACATTTCGACTTTCAATTGTGCGTCCACATGTTTATTTTAATTAATATACTGTGCAATTTAGTCAGAAATTTTAATCTCATGATGATTGTGTGAAAAAGAGTATTTGGAAGCAAAAGACAAGTCTTCCCAACCAGAAATCTTCTGAGGGATTATTTAGTTTGAAGCTCAACCAATTAACATCAATGAGAAACCCAAATAAAGATTATGGACCCCATTGTTTGTTAATATTGAATGAAGTGTTTAGATATGGACATTTTTTTCTTGATGAATATATTTGTGAATAAGGAAACAAAAGATAATTTCATAGTCATTGCATGAAAAATAGTGCTTGTAACAACAAAAGGATCTTGATGAGCATGTAGTGTATATACAGTCTCATTATTTAGGTAATAACCCAATACACATTTGTACGAAATGCAAATTAAATGAATGATTGCTTTGGGTGATGGAGCGAAACATATTTAGATTTTCAATTGTGCGTCAACATGTTTGTTTTAATTAATATATTGTGCAATTTAGTCATAAATTTTAATCTCATGATGATTGTGTGAAAAAGAGTATTTGGAACCAAAAGACAAGTCTTCCAAACCAGAAATGTTGTGATGGATTCATTATTTAAAAACACAACCAGTTCACATCAATAAGAAACCCAAATTAAGATTATGGACCCCATTGTTTGTTAATATTGAATGTATTGTTTAGATATTGGCATTTTTTTCTTGATGAATATAGTTGTGAATAAGAAAACAAAAGATAATTTCAATTTCATTGCAAGAAAAATAGTGCTTGTAACAACAAAAGGATCCTGATTAGCATGTAGTGAATATAAAGTCTCATTATTTAGGTAATAACCCAATTCACATTTGTACGAAATGCAAATTAGGATGAATGACTCCTTTGGGCGATGCAACTAAATACATTTAGATTTTCAATTGTGCGTCGACATGTTTGTTTTAATTCATATACTATGTAATTTAGTCATAAATTTTTAATCTCACGATGATTGTGTGAAAAATAGTGTTCGGAAACAAAAGACACGTGTTCCAAACCAGAAATGTTGTCAGGGATTGTACCTTTAAAAAATCAAACAATTCACATCAATAAGAAACCCTAATCAAGATTATGGACCCCATTGTTTGTTAATATTGAATGAAATGTTTAGATATGGACATTTTTCTCTTGATGAATATAGTTGTGAATAAGGAAACAAAAGATAATTTCATAGTCATTGCATGAAAAATAGTGCTTGTAACAACAAAAGGATCCTGATGAGCATGTAGTGAATATAAAGTCTCATTATTTAGGTAATAACCCAATTCACATTAGTAGAAAATGCAAATTAGAATTAATGACTCCTTTGGGTGATGGAACTAAATACATTTCGATTTTCAATTGTGCGTCCACATGTTTGTTTTAATTAAGATACTGTGCAATTTAGTCATAAATTTTAATCTCATGATGATTGTGTGAAAAAGAGTATTTGGAACGAAAAGACAAGTCTTCCCAACCAGAAATGTTCTGAGGGATTATTTATTTTAAAGCTCAACCAATTAACATCAATGAGAAACCCAAAAAAAGATTATGGACCCCATTGTTTGTTAATATTGAATGAAATGTTTAGATATGGACCTTTTTTTTCTTGATGAATATATTTGTGAATAAGGAAACAAAAGATAATTTCATAGTCATTGAATGAAAAATAGTGCTTGTAACAACAAAAGGATCCTGATGAGCATGTAGTGAATATAAAGTCTCATTATTTAGGTAATAACCCAATTCACATTAGTAGAAAATGCAAATTAGAATTAATGACTCCTTTGGGTGATGGAACTAAATACATTTCGATTTTCAATTGTGCGTCCACATGTTTGTTTTAATTAATATACTGTGTAAATTAGTCATAAATTTTAATCTCACGATGATTGTGTGAAAAAGTGTGTTTGGAAACAAAAGACAAGTTTTCCAAACCAGAAATGTTGTGAGGGATTCTTCATTTAAAAAATCAACCAATTCACATCAATAAGAAACCCTAATCTACATTATGGACCCCATTGTTTGATAGTGTTGACTGAACTATATAGATACGAACATTTTTTTCTTGATGAATATAGTTGTTAATAAGGAGACAAAAGATAATTTGATAGTCATTGCAAGAAAATAGTGCTTGTAACAACAAAAGGAGCCTGATTAGCATTTAGTGAATATAAAGTCTCATTATTTAGGTAATAACCCAATTCACATTAGTACAAAATGCAAATTAGAATTAATGACTCACTTGGATAATAGAACTAAATACATTTCGATTTTCATTTGAGCGTCCACATGTTTGTTTTAATTAATATACTGTGCAATTTAGTCATAAATTTTAATCTCATGATGATTGTGTGAAAAAGAGTATTTGGAACCAAAAGACAAGTCTTCCCAACCAGAAATATTCTGAGGGATTATTTATTTTAAAGCTCAACCAGTTAACATCAATGAAAAACCCAAATAAAGATTATGGACCCCATTATTTGTTAGTATTGAATGAATTGTATAGATATGGACATTTTTTTCTTGATGAATATAGTTGTTAATAAGGAGACAAAAGATAATTTTATAGTCATTGCAAGAAAAATAGTGCTTGTAACAACAAAAGGATCCTGATTAGAATGTAGTGTATATAAAGGCTCATTATTTAGGTAATAACCCAATTCAAATTAGTATGAAATGCTAATTAGGATAAATGACTCCTTTGGGTAATGGAACTAAATACATTTCGATTTTCAATTGCGCGTCCACATGTTTGTTTTAAATAATATACTGTGCAATTTAGTCTTAAATTTTAATCTCATGATGATTGTGTGAAAAAGAGTAATTAGAACCAAAAGACAAGTCTTCCAAACCAGAAATGTTGTGAGGGATTCTTTATTTAAAAAATCAACCAATTCACATAAATAAGAAACCCTAATCAAGATCATGGACCCCATTATTTGTTAATATTGAATGAAATGTTTAGATATGGACATTTTTTTCTTGATGAATATAGTTGTGAATAAGGAAAAAAAAGATAATTTCATAGTTATTGCAAGAAAAATAGTGCTTGTAACAACCAAAGGATCCTGATTAGCATGTAGTGTACATAAAATCTCATTATTTAGGGAATAACCCAATTCATATTAGTATAAAATGCAAATTAGAATTAATGACTCTATTGGGTGATGGAACTAAATACATTTCGATTTTCAATTGTGCGTCCACATGTTTCTGTTAATTAATATACTGTGCAATTTAGTCATAAATTTTAATTTCATGATGATTGTGTGAAATAGAGTATTTGGAACCAAAAGACAAGTCTTCCCCACCAGAAATGTTGTGAGGGATTCTTTATTTAAAAAAACAACCAATTCACATCAACAAGAAACCCTAATCAAGATTATGGACCCCATTATTTGTTAATATTGAATGAAATGTTTAGATATGGACATTTTTTTTCTTGATGAATATAGTAGTTATTAAGGAGACAAAAGATAATTTTAATTTCATTGCAATAAAAATAGTGCTTGTAACAACAAAAGGAGCCTGATTAGCATGTAGTGAATATAAAGTCTCATTATTTAGGTAATAACCCAATTCACATTTGTACGAAATGCAAATTAGGATGAATGAATCCTTTGGGTGATGCAACTAAACACATTTAGATTTTCAATTGTGCGTCGACATGTTTGTTTTAGTTAATATACTGTGTAATTTAGTCATAAATTTTAATCTCATGATGATTGTGTGAAAAAGAGTATTTGGAACCAAAAGACAAGTCTTCCAAACCAGAAATGTTGTGAGGGATTCTTTATTTAAAAAATAAACCAATTCACATCAATAAGAAACCCTAATCAAGATTATGGACACCATTATTTGTTAATATTGAATGAAATGTTTAGATATGGACATTGTTTTCTTGATGAATATAGTTGTGCATAAGGAAAAAAAAAAGATAATTTCATAGTCATTGCATGAAAAATAGTGCTTGTAACAACAAAAGGATCCTGATTAGCATGTAGTGTATATAAAGTCTCATTATTTAGGTAATAACCCAATTCATATTAGTACAAAATGCAAATTAGAATTAATGACTCTATTGGGTGATGGAACTAAATACATTTTGATTTTCAATTGTGCGTCCACATGTTTGTTTTAATTAATATACTGTGCAATTTAGCCATAAATTTTAATCTCATGATGATTGTGTGAAAAGGAGTATTTGGAACCAAAAGACAAGTCTTCCCAACCAGAAATGTTCTGAGGGATTATTTATTTTAAAGCTCAACCAATTAACATTAATGAGAAACCCAAATAAAGATTATGGACCCCATTGTTTGTTAGTATTGAATGAATTGTAGAGATATGGACATTTTTTTATTGATTGATGAATATAGTTGTGAATAAGGAAACAAAAGATAATTTCATAGTGATTGCACGAAAAAATAGTGCTTGTGACAACAAAGGGATCCTGATTAGCATGTAGTGAATATAAAAGTCTCATTATTTAGGTAATAACCCAATTCACATTAGTACAAAATGCAAATTAGAATTAATGACTCCTTTGGGTGATGGAACTAAACAAATTTAGATTTTCAATTGTAGATCGACATGTTTCTTTTAATTAACATACTGTGTAATTTAGTCATAAATTTTTAATCTCACAATGATTGTGTGAAAAAGAGCGTTTGGAAACAAAAGAAAAATCCTCCGAACCAGAAATGTTGTTAGGGAATCTTTATTTAAAAAAAAATCAACCGATTCACATCAATAAAGAAACCGTAATCAAGATTATGGACCCCATTATTTGTTAATATTGTATGAATTGTTTAGATATCGACATTTTTTTCTTGATGAATATAGTTGTTATTAAGGAGACAAAAGATAATTTCATAGTCATTGCAAGAAAATAGTGCTTGTAACAACAAAAGGAGCCTAATTAGCATGTAGTGTATATAAAGTGTCATTATTTAGATAATAACACAATTCACATTTGTACAAAATGCAAATTAGGATGAATGACAACTTTTGGTGATGGAACTAAATACATTTCAATTTTCAATTGTGCGTCCGCATGTTTGTTTTAATTAATATACTGTGCAATTTAGTCATAAATTTTAATCTCATGATGATTGTGTGAAAAAGAGTATTTGGAACCAAAAACCAAGTCTTGCCAAGTAGAAATGTTCTAAGGGATTCTTTATTTTAAAATTCAACCAATTAACATCAATAAGAAACTGAAATCAAGATTATTGACCCCATTGTTTGTTAGTATTGAATGAATTGTATAGATATGGACATTTTTTTCTTGATGAATATAGTGGTTAATGCGGAGACAAAAATAATTTCATAGTCATTGCAAGAAAAATAGTGCTTCTAACAACAAAACAACCTGATTAGCACGTAGTGAATATAAAGTCTCATTATTTAGGTAATAACCCAATTCACATTAGTACAAAATGCAAATTCGATTGAATGACTCCGTTGGCCGATGGAATTAAACACATTCACATTTTCAATTGTGCGTCGACATTTTGTTTGAATTAATATACTGTCTAATTTAGTCATAAATTTTAATCTCACGATGATTGTGTGAAAAATAGTGTTTGGAAACAAAAGACAAGTCTTCCAAACTAGACATGTTGTGAGGGATTCTTTATTTAAAAAATCAACCAATTCACATCAATAAGAAACCCTAATCAAGATTATGGACCCCATTGTTTGTTAGTATTGAATGAATTGCTTAGATATGCACATTGTTTTCTTGATGAATATAGTTGTGAATAAGGAAACAAAAGATAATTTCATAGTCATTGCAAGAAAAATAGTGCTTGTAACAACAATAGGAGCCTGATTAGCTTGTAGTGAATATAAAGTCTCATTATTTAGGTAATAACCCAATTCACATTTGTACGAAATGCAAATTAGGATGAATGAATCCTTTGGGTGATGCAACTAAACACATTTAGATTTTCAATTGTGCGTCGACATGTTTGTTTTAGTTAATATACTGTGTAATTTAGTCATAAATTTTAATCTCATGATGATTGTGTGAAAAAGAGTATTTGGAACCAAAAGACAAGTCTTCCAAACCAGAAATGTTGTGAGGGATTCTTTATTTAAAAAATAAACCAATTCACATCAATAAGAAACCCTAATCAAGATTATGGACACCATTATTTGTTAATATTGAATGAAATGTTTAGATATGGACATTGTTTTCTTGATGAATATAGTTGTGCATAAGGAAAAAAAAAAAGATAATTTCATAGTCATTGCATGAAAAATAGTACTTGTAACAACAAAAGGATCCTGATTAGCATGTAGTGTATATAAAGTCTCATTATTTAGGTAATAACCCAATTCATATTAGTACAAAATGCAAATTAGAATTAATGACTCTATTGGGTGATGGAACTAAATACATTTTGATTTTCAATTGTGCGTCCACATGTTTGTTTTAATTAATATACTGTGCAATTTAGCCATAAATTTTAATCTCATGATGATTGTGTGAAAAGGAGTATTTGGAACCAAAAGACAAGTCTTCCCAACCAGAAATGTTCTGAGGGATTATTTATTTTAAAGCTCAACCAATTAACATTAATGAGAAACCCAAATAAAGATTATGGACCCCATTGTTTGTTAGTATTGAATGAATTGTAGAGATATGGACATTTTTTTCTTGATGAATATAGTTGTGAATAAGGAAACAAAAGATAATTTCATAGTGATTGCACGAAAAATAGTGCTTGTGACAACAAAGGGATCCTGATTAGCATGTAGTGAATATAAAGTCTCATTATTTAGGTAATAACCCAATTCACATTAGTACAAAATGCAAATTAGAATTAATGACTCCTTTGGGTGATGGAACTAAACAAATTTAGATTTTCAATTGTAGATCGACATGTTTCTTTTAATTAACATACTGTGTAATTTAGTCATAAATTTTAATCTCACAATGATTGTGTGAAAAAGAGCGTTTGGAAACAAAAGAAAAATCCTCCGAACCAGAAATGTTGTTAGGGAATCTTTATTTAAAAAATCAACCGATTCACATCAATAAGAAACCGTAATCAAGATTATGGACCCCATTATTTGTTAATATTGTATGAATTGTTTAGATATCGACATTTTTTTCTTGATGAATATAGTTGTTATTAAGGAGACAAAAGATAATTTCATAGTCATTGCAAGAAAATAGTGCTTGTAACAACAAAAGGAGCCTAATTAGCATGTAGTGTATATAAAGTGTCATTATTTAGATAATAACACAATTCACATTTGTACAAAATGCAAATTAGGATGAATGACAACTTTTGGTGATGGAACTAAATACATTTCAATTTTCAATTGTGCGTCCGCATGTTTGTTTTAATTAATATACTGTGCAATTTAGTCATAAATTTTAATCTCATGATGATTGTGTGAAAAAGAGTATTTGGAACCAAAAACCAAGTCTTGCCAAGTAGAAATGTTCTAAGGGATTCTTTATTTTAAAATTCAACCAATTAACATCAATAAGAAACTGAAATCAAGATTATTGACCCCATTGTTTGTTAGTATTGAATGAATTGTATAGATATGGACATTTTTTTCTTGATGAATATAGTGGTTAATGGACAAAAATAATTTCATAGTCATTGCAAGAAAAATAGTGCTTCTAACAACAAAACAACCTGATTAGCACGTAATGAATATAAAGTCTCATTATTTAGGTAATAACCCAATTCACATTAGTACAAAATGCAAATTCGATTGAATGACTCCGTTGGCCGATGGAACTAAACACATTCACATTTTCAATTGTGCGTCGACATTTTGTTTGAATTAATATACTGTCTAATTTAGTCATAAATTTTAATCTCATGATGATTGTGTGAAAAATAGTGTTTGGAAACAAAAGACAAGTCTTCCAAACTAGACATGTTATGAGGGATTCTTTATTTAAAAAATTAACCAATTCACATCAATAAGAAACCCTAATCAAGATTATGGACCCCATTATTTGTTAGTATTGAATGAATTGCTTAGATATGCACATTGTTTTCTTGATGAATATAGTTGTGAATAAGGAAACAAAAGATAATTTCATAGTCATTGCAAGAAAAATAGTGCTTGTAACAACAATAGGAGCCTGATTAGCTTGTAGTGAATATAATGTCTCATTATTTAGGTAATAACCCAATTCATTTTAGTACAAATTGCAAATTAGAATTAATGACTCCTTTGGGTGATGGAACTAATCACAATTAGATTTTAAATTGTGCGTCGACATTTTGTTTTAATTAATATACTGTGTAATTTAGTCATAAAATTTAATCTCATGATGATTGTGTGAAAAAGAGTATTTGGAACCAAAAGTCAAGTCTTCCAAACCAGAAATGTTGTGAGGGATTCTTTATTTAAAAATCAACCAATTCACATCAATAAGAAACCCTAATCAAGATTATGGACCCCATTATTTGTTAATATTGAATGAAATGTTTAGATATGGACATTGTTTTCTTGATGAATATAGTTGTGAATAAGGAAAAAAAAAAAGATAATTTCATAGTCATTGCAAGAAAAATAGTGCTTGTAACAATAAAAGGATCCTGATTAGCATGTAGTGTATATAAAGTCTCATTATTTAGGTAATAACCCAATTCATATTAGTACAAAATGCAAATTACAATTAATGACTCTATTGGGTGATGAAACTAAATACATTTTGATTTTCAATTGTGCGTCCACATGTTTGTTTTAATTAATATACTGTGCAATTTAGTCATAAATTTTAATCTCATGATGATTGTGTGAAAATGAGTATTTCGATCCAAAAGACAAGTCTTTCCCAACCAGAAATGTTCTGAGGGATTATTTATTTTAAAGCTCAACCAATTAACATCAATGAAAAACCCAAATAAAGATTATGGACCCCATTGTTTGTTATTATTGAATGAATTGTATAGATATGGACATTTTTTTTCTTGATGAATATAGTTGTTAATAAGGGGACAAAAGATAATTTCAGTCATTGCAAGAAAAATAGTGCTTGTAACAAGAATAGGAGCCTGATTAGCATGTAGTGAATATAAAGTCTCATTATTTAGGTAATAACCCAATTCATATTAGTACAAATTGCAAATTAGAATTAATGACTCCTTTGGGTGATGGAACTATACACAATTAGATTTTAATTTGTGCGTCGACATGTTTGTTTTAATTTATATACTGTGTAATTTAGTCATAAATTTTAATCTCATGATGATTGTGTGAAAAAGAGTATTTGGAACCAAAAGACAAGTCTTCCCAACCAGAAATGTTGTGAGGGATTCTTTATTAAAAAAAAAAAAAAACAATTCACATCAATAAGAAAACCAAATCAAGATTATAAATCCCATTGTTCGTTAATATTGAATGAATTGTTTAGATATGGACATTTTTTTCTTGATGAATATAGTTGTGAATAATGAGACAAAAGATAATTTCATAGTCATTGCAAGAAAAATAGTGCTTGTAACAACAAAAGGATCCTTATTAGAATGTAGTGTATATAAAGTCTCATTATTTAGGTAATAACCCAATTCAAATTAGTACGAAATGCAAATTAGGATAAATGACTCCTTTGGGTGATGGAATTAAATGCATTTCAATTTTCAATTGTGCGTCTACATGTTTGTTTTAAATAATATATTGTGCAATTTAGTCATATATTTTAATCTCATGATGATTGTGTGAAAAAGAGTATTTGGAACCAAAAGACAAGTCTTCCAAACCAGAAATGTTGTGAGGGATTCTTTATTTAAAAAATAAACCAATTCACATCAATAAGAAACCCTAATCAAGATTATGGACACCATTATTTGTTAATATTGAATGAAATGTTTAGATATGGACATTATTTTCTTGATGAATATAGTTGTGAATAAGGAAAAAAAAAAGATAATTTCATAGTCATTGCATGAAAAATAGTGCTTGTAACAACAAAAGGATCCTGATTAGCATGTAGTGTATATAAAGTCTCATTATTTAGGTAATAACCCAATTCATATTAGTACAAAATGCAAATTAGAATTAATGACTCTATTGGGTGGTGGAACTAAATACATTTTGATTTTCAATTGTGCGTCCACATGTTTGTTTTAATTAATATACTGTGCAATTTAGCCATAAATTTTAATCTCATGATGATTGTGTGAAAAGGAGTATTTGGAACCAAAAGACAAGTCTTCCCAACCAGAAATGTTCTGAGGGATTATTTATTTTAAAGCTCAACCAATTAACATCAATGAGAAACCCTAATAAAGATTATGGACCCCATTGTTTGTTAGTATTGAATGAATTGTAGAGATATGGACATTTTTTTTCTTGATGAATATAGTTGTTAATAAGGGGACAAAAGATAATTTCATAGTCATTGCAAGAAAAATTGTGCTTATAACAACAAAAGGATCCTGATTAGAATGTAGTGTATATAAAGTCTCATTATTTAGGTAATAACTCAAATCAAATTAGTACGAAATGCAAATTAGGATGAATGACTCCTTTGGGTGATGGAACTAAATACATTTCGATTTTCAATTGTGCGTCCACATGTTTGTTTTAATTAAAATACCACAATTTAGTCATAAATTTTAATCTCATGATGATTGTGTGAAAAAGAGTATTTGGAACAAAAAGACAAGTCTTCCCAACCAGAAATGTTCTTAGGCATTCTTTATTTTAAAATTCAACCAATTAACATCAATAAGAAACCCAAATCAAGTTTATGGACCCCATTGTTTGTTAGGATTGAATGAATTCTATAGATATGGACATTTGTTTTCTTGATGAATATACTTGTTAATAAGGACACAAAAGATAACTTAATTGACATTGCAAGAAACATAGTGCTTGTAACAACAAAAGGATCCTAATTAGAATGTAGTGTATATAACGTCTCATTATTTAGATAATAACCCAAATCAAATTAGTACGAAATGCAAATTAGGATGAATGACTCCTTTTGGTGATGGAACTAAATACATTCGATTTTAAATTGTGCGTCGACATGTTTGTTTTAACTAATATACTGTGTAATTTAGTCATAAAATTTAATCTCACGATGATTGTCTGAAAAAGATTGTTTGGAAACAAAAGAATAGTCCTCCAAACCAGAAATGTTGTTAGGGATTCTTTATTTAAAAAATCAACCAATTCACATCAATAAGAAACCGTAATCAAGATTATGGACCCCATTGTTTGTTAATATTGAATGAATTGTTTAGATATCGACATTTTTTTCTTGATGAATATAGTTGTTATTAAGGAGACAAAAGATAATTTCATAGTCATTGCCAGAAAATAGTGCTTGTAACAACAAAAGGAGCCCGATTAGCATGTGGTGTATATAAAGTGTCATTATTTAGGTAATAACACAATTCACATTTGTACAAAATGCAAATTAGGATGAATGACGACTTTTGGTGATGGAACTAAATACATTTCGATTTTCAATTGTGCGTCCGCATGTTTGTTTTAATTAATATACTGTGCAATTTAGTCATAAATTTTAATCTCATGATGATTGTGTGAGAAAGAGTATTTGGAACCAAAAACCAAGTCTTGCCAAGTAGAAATCTTCTAAGGGATTCTTTATTTTAAAATTCAACCAAATAACATCAACAAGAAACCCAAATCAAGATTATGGACCCCATTGTTTGTTAGTATGGAATGAATTGTATAGATATGGACATTTTTTTCTTGATGAATATAGTGGTTAATGCGAAGACAAAAATAGTGCTTCTAACAACAAAACAGCCTGATTAGCATGTAGTGAATATAAAGTCTCGTTATTTAGGTAATAACCCAATTCACATTAGTACAAAATGCAAATTCGGTTGAATGACTCCGTTGGGTGATGGAACTAAACACATTTACATTTTCAATTGTCCGTCGACATTTTGTTTTAATTAATATACTGTGTAATTTAGTGATAAATTTTAATCTCACGATGATTGTGTGAAAAATAGTGTTTGGAAACAAAAGACAAGTCTTCCAAACCAGACATGTTGCGAGGGATTCTTTATTTAAAAACTCAACCAATTCACATCAATAAGAAACCCTAATCAAGATTATGGACCCCATTGTTTGTTAGTATTGAATGAATTGTTTAGATATGCACATTGTCTTCTTGATGAATATAGTTGTGAATAAGGAAACAAAAGATAATTTCATAGTCATTGCAAGAAAAATAGTGCTTGTAACAACAATAGGAGCTTGATTAGCTTGTAGTGAATATAATGTCTCAGTATTTAGGTAATAAACCCAATTCATATTAGTACAAATTGCAAATTAGAATTAATGACTCCTTTGGGTGATGGAACTAAACATAATTAGATTTTAAATTGTGCGTCGACATGTTTGTTTTAACTAATATACTGTGTAATTTAGTCATAAAATTTAATCTCATGATGATTGTCTGAAAAAGAGTGTTTGGAAACAAAAGACAAGTCTTCCAAACCAAAAATATTGTGAGGGATTCTCTATTGAAAAAAACAACCAATTCACATCAATAAGAAACCCTAATCAAGATTATGGACCCCATTGTTTGTGAATATTGAATGTATTGTTTAGATATCGACATTGTTTTCTTGATGAATATAGTTGTAAATAAGGAAACAAAAGATAATTTCATAGTCAGTGCAAGAAAAATAGTGCTTGTAACAAGAAAAGGATCCTGATTAGCATGTAGTGAATATAAAGTCTCATTATTTAGGTAATAACCCAATTCACATTAGTACAAAATGCAAATTAGAATTAATGACTCCTTTGGGTGATGGAACCAAACACATTTAGATTTTCAATTGTGTGTCGACATGTTTGTTTTAATTAATATACTGTGTAATTTTTGTCATAAATTTTAATCTCACGATGAAGTGTTTGAAAAAGAGTGTTTGGAAACAAAAGAAAAGTCTTCCAAACCAGAAATGTTGTGAGGGATTCTTTATTTAAAAAATCAACCAATTCACATGAATAAGAAACCCTAATCAAGATTATGGACCCCATTGATTGTTAGTATTGAATGAATTATATAGATATGGACATTTGTTTCTTGATGAATTTGTTAATAAGGAGATAAGATAATTTCATAGTCATTGCAAGAAAAATAGTGCTTGTAAAAACAAATGGAGCCTGATCAGCATGTAGTGTATATAAAGTCTCATATTTAGGTAATAACCCAAATTCACATTAGTACGAAATGCAAATTAAGAAGAATGATTACTTTGGGTGATGGAACGAGACACATTTAGATTTTTAATTGTGCGTCGACATATTTGTTTTAATTAATATATTGGGCAATTTAGTCATAAATTTTAATCTCATGATGATTGTGTGAAAAAGTGTATTTGGAAATAAAAGACAAGTCTTCCCAACCAGAAATATTCTGAGGGATTCTTTATTTTAAAATTCAACCAATTAACATCAATGAGAAATCCAAATCAAGATTATGGACCCCATTGTTTGTTAGTATTGAATGAATTGTATAGGTATGGGCATTTTTTTCTTGATGAATATAGTTGTTAATAAGGAGACAAAAGATAATTTCATAGTCATTGCAAGAAAATAGTGCTTGTAACAACAAAAGGAGCCTGATTAGCATGTAGTGTATATAAAGTCTCATTATTTAGGTAATAACCCAATTCAAATTAGTACAAAATGCAAATTAGGATGAATGACTCCTTTTGGTGATGGAACTAAATACATTTTGATTTTCATTTGTGCGTCCACATGTTTGTTTTAATTAATATACTGTGCAATTTAGTTATAAATTTTAATCTTATGATGATTGTGTTAAAAAGAGTATTGGGAACCAAAAGACAAGTCTTCCCAACCAGAAATATTATGAGGCATTCTTTATTTTAAAATTCAACCAATTAACATGAATAAGAAACCCAAATCAAGATTATGGACCCCATTATTTGTTAGTATTGAATGAATTGTATAGATATGGACATTGTTTTCTTGATGAATATAGTGGTTAATACGAAGACAAAAATAATTTCATAGTCATTGCAAGAAAAATAGTGCTTGTAACAACAAAAGGAGCCTGATTAGCATGTAGTGAATATAAAGTCTCATTATTTAGGTAAATGCCCAATTCACATTAGTACAAAATGCAAATTTGGTTGAATGACTTCGTTGGGTGATGGAACTAAACACATTTACATTTTCAATTGTCCGTCGACATTTTGTTTTAATTCATATACTGTGTAATTTACTCATAAATTTTAATCTCATGATGATTGTGTGAAAAAGAGTGTTGGGAAACAAAAGACAAGTATTCCAAACCAGAAATGTTGTGAAGGATTCTTGATTTAAAAAATCAACCAATTCACATCAATAAGAAACCCTAATCAAGATTATGGACCCTATTGTTTGTTAATATTGAATGAATTGGTTAGATATGGACATTGTTTTCTTGATGAATATAGTTGTGAATAAGGAAACAAAAGATAATTTCATAGTCATTGCAGGAAAAATAGTGCGTGGAACAACAAAAGGGTCCTGATTAGCATGTAGTGTATATAAAGTCTCATTATTTAGGTAATAACCCAATTCACATTAGTACGAAATGCAAATTAAGATGAATGACTGCTTTGGGTAATAAAACGAAACACATTTAGTTTTTCAAATTGTGTGTCGACATGTTTGTTTTAATTAATATATTGTGCGATTTAGTCATAAATTTTAATCTCATGATGATTGTGTGAAAAAGTGTATTTGGAACTAAAAGACAAGTCTTCCCAACCAGAAATGGTCTGAGGGATTCTTTATTTTAAAACTCAACCAATTAACATCAATGATAAACCCAAAGCAAGATTATGGACCCCATTGTTTGTTAGTATTGAATGAATTGTATAGATATGGACATTTTTTTCGGGATGAATATAGCTATTAATAAGGAGAAAAAAGATAATTTCATAGTCATTGCAAGAAAAATAGTGCTTGTAACAACAAAAGGAGCCTGATTAGCATGTAGTGAATATAAAGTCACATTATTTAGGTAATTACCCAATTCACATTAGTACAAAATGCAAATTTGGTTGAATGACTTCGTTGGGTGATGGAACTAAACACATTTACATTTTCAATTGTCCGTCGACATTTTGTTTTAATTCATATACTGTGTAATTTAGCCATAAATTTTAATCTCATGATGATTGTGTGAAAAAGAGTGTTGGGAAACAAAAGACAAGTATTCCAAACCAGAAATGTTGTGAAGGATTCTTGATTTAAAAAATCAACCAATTCACATCAATAAGAAACCCTAATCAAGATTATGGACCCTATTGTTTGTTAATATTGAATGAATTGGTTAGATATGGACATTGTTTTCTTGATCAATATAGTTGTGAATAAGGAAACAAAAGATAATTTCATAGTCATTGCAGGAAAAATAGTGCGTGGAACAACAAAAGGGTCCTGATTAGCATGTAGTGTATATAAAGTCTCATTATTTAGGTAATAACCCAATTCACATTAGTACGAAATGCAAATTAAGATGAATGACTACTGTGGGTGATGGAACGAAACACATTTAGATTTTCCATTGTGCGTCGACATGTTTGTTTTAATTAATATATTGTGCGATTTAGTCATAAATTTTAATCTCATGATGATTGTGTGAAAAAGTGTCTTTGGAACCAAAAGACAAGTCTTCCCAACCGAAAATGCTCTGAGGGATTCCTTATTTTAAAACTCAACCAATTAACATCAATGATAAACCCAAAGCAAGATTATGGACCCCATTGTTTGTTAGTATTGAATGAATTGTATAGATATGGACATTTTTTCCTGGATGAACATAGCTGTTAATAAGGAGACAAAAGATAATTTCATAGTCATTACAAGAAAAATATTGCTTGTAACAACAAAAGGAGCCTGATTAGCATGTAGTGAATATAAAGTCTCATTATTTAGGTAATAACTCAACTCACATTAGTACAAAATGCAAATTAGGTTGAATGACCCTATTGGGTGATGGAACTAAACACATTTACTTTTTTAATTGTGCCACGACATTTTGTTTTAATGATTATACTTCGTAATTTAGTCATAAATTTTAATCTCATGATGATTGTGTGAAAAAGAGTATTTGGAAATAAAAGACAAGTCTTCCCAACCAGAAATATTCTGAGCGATTCTTTATTTTAAAATTCAACAAATTAACATGAATAAGAAACCCAAATCAAGATTATGGACCCCATTATTTGTTAGTACTGAATGAATTGTATAGATATGGACATTTTTTTCTTGATGAATATAGTGGTTAATACGAAGACAAAAATAATTTCATAGTCATTGCAAGAAAAATAGTGCTTGTAACAACAAAAGGAGCCTGATTAGCATGTAGTGAATATAAAGTCACATTATTTAGGTAATTACCCAATTCACATTAGTACAAAATGCAAATTTGGTTGAATGACTTCGTTGGGTGATGGAACTAAACACATTTACATTTTCAATTGTCCGTCGACATTTTGTTTTAATTAATATACTGTGTAATTTACTCATAAATTTTAATCTCACGATGAATGTGTGAAAAAGAGTGTTGGGAAACAAAAGACAAGTATTCAAAACCAGAAAATGTTGTGAAGGATTCTTGATTTAAAAAATCAAGCAATTCACATCAATAAGAAACCCTAATCAAGATTATGGACCCTATTGTTTGTTAGTATTGAATGAATTGGTTAGATATGGACATTGTTTTCTTGATGAATATAGTTGTGAATAAGGAAACAAAAGATAATTTCATAGTCATTGCAGGAAAAATAGTGCTTGTAACAACAAAAGGGTCCTGATTAGCATGTAGTGTATATAAAGTCTCATTATTTAGGTAATAATTCAATTCACATTAGTACGAAATGCAAATTAAGATGAATAACTACTTTGGGTGATAAAACAAAACACATTTAGATTTTCAATTGTGTGTCGACATGTTTGTTTTAATTAATATATTGTGCAATTTATTCATAAATTTTAATCTCATGATGATTGTGTGAAAAAGTGTATTTGGAACCAAAAGACAAGTCTTCCCAACCAGAAATGCTCTGAGGGATTCTTTATTTTAAAGCTCAACCAATTAACATCAATGAGAAACCCAAATCAAGATTATGGACCCCATTGTTTGTTAGTATTGAATGAATTGTATAGATATGGACATTTTTTTTGTTGATGAATATAGTTGTTAATAAGGAGACAAAAGATAATTTCATAGTCATTACAAGAAAAATAGTGCTTGTAACAACAAAAGGATCCTGATTAGAATGTAGTGTATATAAAGTCTCATTATTTAGGTAATAACCCAATTCAAATTAGTACGAAATGCAAATTAGGATGAATGACTCCTTTGGGTGATGGAACTAAACACATTTAGATCTTCAATTGTGCATCGACATGTTTGTTTTAATTAACATACTGTGTAATTTAGTCATAAATTTTAATCTCACAATGATTGTGTGAAAAAGAGTGTTTGGAAACAAAAGAAAAGTCCTTCCAAACCAGAAATGTTGTTAGGGATTCTTTCTTTAAACAATCAACCAATTCACATCAATAAGAAAAGGTAATCAAGATTATGGACCCCATTGTTTGTTAAAATTGAATCAATTGTTTAGAGATCGACATTTTTTTCTTGATGAATATATTTGTTATTAAGGAGTCAAAAGATAATTTCGTAGTCATTGCAAGAAAATAGTGCTTGTAACAACAAAAGGAGCCTAATTAGCATGTAGTGTATATAAAGTGTCATTATTTAGGTAATAACCCAATTCACATTAGTACGAAATGCAAATTAAGATGAATGACTGCTTTGGGTGATGGAACGAAACACATTTAGATTTTCAATTGTGCGTCGACATGTTTGTTTTAATTAATATATTGTGCAATTTAGTCATAAATTTTAATCTCATGATGATTGTGTGAAAAAGTGTATTTGGAACCAAAAGACAAGTCTTCCCAACCAGAAATGATCTGAGGGATTCTTTATTTTAAAGCTCAACCAATTAACATCATTGAGAAACCCAAATCAAGATTATGGACCTCATTGTTTGTTAGTATTGAATGAATTGTATAGATGTGGACATTTTTTTTGTTGATGAATATAGTTGTTAATAAGGAGACAAAAGATAATTTCATAGTCATTGCAAGAAAAATAGTGCTTGTAACAACAAAAGGATCCTGATTAGAATGTAGTGTACATAAAGTCTCATTATTTAGGTAATAACCCAATTCAAATTAGTACGAAATGCAAATTAGGATGAGTGACTCCTTTGGGTGATGGAACTAAACACATTTAGATCTTCAATTGTGCATCAACATGTTTGTTTCAACTAACATACTGTGTAATTTAGTCATAAATTTTAATCTCACAATGATTGTGTGAAAAGGAGTGTTTGGAAACAAAAGAAAAGTCCTCCAAACCAGAAATGTTGTTAGGGATTCTTTCTTTAAAAAATCAACCACTTCACATTAGTAAGAAACCGTAATCAAGATTTTGTACCCCATTGTTTGTTAAAATTGAATCAATTGTTTAGAGATCGACATTTTTTTCTTGATGAATATAGTTGTTATTAAGGAGTCAAAAGATAATTTCGTAGTCATTGCAAGAAAATAGTTCTTGTAACAACAAAAGGAGCCTGATTAGCATGTAGTGTATATAAAGTGTCATTATTTAGGCAATAACCCAATTCACATTAGTACGAAATGCAAATTAAGATGAATGACTGCTTTGGGTGATGGAACGAAACACATTTAGATTTTCAATTGTCCGTCGACATGTTATATTGTGCAATTTAGTCATAAGTTTTAATCTCATGATGATTGTGTGAAAAAGTGTATTTGGAACCAAAAGACAAGTCTTCCCAACCAGAAATGATCTGAGGGATTCTTTATTTTAAAGCTCAACCAATTAACATCATTGAGAAACCCAAATCAAGATTATGGACCTCATTGTTTGTTAGTATTGAATGAATTGTATAGATGTGGACATTTTTTTTGTTGATGAATATAGTTGTTAATAAGGAGACAAAAGATAATTTCATAGTCATTGCAAGAAAAATAGTGCTTGTAACAACAAAAGGATCCTGATTAGAATGTAGTGTACATAAAGTCTCATTATTTAGGTAATAACCCAATTCAAATTAGTACGAAATGCAAATTAGGATGAGTGACTCCTTTGGGTGATGGAACTAAACACATTTAGATCTTCAATTGTGCATCAACATGTTTGTTTCAACTAACATACTGTGTAATTTAGTCATAAATTTTAATCTCACAATGATTGTGTGAAAAGGAGTGTTTGGAAACAAAAGAAAAGTCCTCCAAACCAGAAATGTTGTTAGGGATTCTTTCTTTAAAAAATCAACCACTTCACATTAGTAAGAAACCGTAATCAAGATTTTGTACCCCATTGTTTGTTAAAATTGAATCAATTGTTTAGAGATCGACATTTTTTTCTTGATGAATATAGTTGTTATTAAGGAGTCAAAAGATAATTTCGTAGTCATTGCAAGAAAATAGTTCTTGTAACAACAAAAGGAGCCTGATTAGCATGTAGTGTATATAAAGTGTCATTATTTAGGCAATAACCCAATTCACATTAGTACGAAATGCAAATTAAGATGAATGACTGCTTTGGGTGATGGAACGAAACACATTTAGATTTTCAATTGTCCGTCGACATGTTATATTGTGCAATTTAGTCATAAGTTTTAATCTCATGATGATTGTGTGAAAAAGTGTATTTGGAACCCAAAGACAAGTCTTCCCAACCCGAAATGTTCTGAGGGATTATTTATTTTAAAGCTCAACCAATTAACATCAATGAGAAACCCAAATCAAGATTATGGACCCCATTGTTTGTTAGTATTGAATGAATTGTATAGATATGGACATTTTTTTTGTTGATGAATATATTTGTTAATAAGGAGACAAAAGATAATTTCATAGTCATTGCAAGAAAAATAGTGCTTGTAACAATAAAAGGATCCTGATTAGAATGTAGTGTATATAAAGTCTCATTATTTAGGTAATAAGCCAATTCAAATTAGTACGAAATGCAAATTAGGATGAATGACTCCTTTGGGTGATGGAACTAAATACATTTCGATTTTCAATTGTACGTCCACATGTTTGTTGTAATTAATATACTGTGCAAGTTAGTCATAAATTTTAATCTCACGATGATTGTGTGAAAAAGAGTATTTGGAACCAAAAAGCAAGTCTTCCAAACCAGAAATATTCTAAGGGATTCTTTATTTTAAAATTCAACCAATTAACATCAATAAGAAACCCAAATCAAGATTATGGACCCCATTGTTTGTTAGTATTGAATGAATTGTTTAGATATGCACATTGTTTTCTTGATGAATATAGTTGTGAATAAGGAAACAAAAGATAATTTCATAGTCATTGCATGAAAAATAGTGCTTGTAACAACAAAAGGAGCCTGATTAGCATGTAGTGTATATAAAGTGTCATTATTTAGGTAATAACACAATTCACATTTGTACGAAATGCAAATTAGGATGAATGACTCCTTTGGGCGATGCAACTAAACACATTTAGATTTTCAATTGTGCGTCGACATGTTTGTTTTAATTAATATACTGTGTAGTTTAGTCATAAATTTTAACCTCACGATGATTGTGTGAAAAATAGTGTTTGGAAACAAAAGACAAGTCTTCCAAACCAGAAATGTTGTGAGGGATTCTTTATTTAAAAAATCAACCAATTCACATCAATAAGAAACCCTAATCATGATTATGGACCCCATTGTTTGTTAGTATTGAATGAATTGTTTAGATTTTCTTCATGAATATAGTTGTGAATAAGGAAACAAAAGATAATTTCATAGTCATTGCAAGAAAAATAGTGCTTGTAACAAGAAAAGGATCCTGATTAGCATGTAGTGAATATAAAGTCTCATTATTTAGGTAATAACCCAATTCACATTAGTGCAAAATGCAAATTAGAATTAATGACTCCTTTGGGTGATGGAACTAAACACGTTTAGATTTTAAATTGTGCGTCGACATGTTGGTTTTAATTAATATACTGTGTAATTTCGTCATAAATTTTAATGTCACGATCATGTGTGAAAAAGAGTGTTTGGAAACAAAAGAAAAGTCTTCCAAACCAGAAATGTTGTGAGGCATTCTTTATTGAAAAAATCAGCCAATTCACATGAATAAGATACCCTAATCAAGATTATGGACCCCATTGATTGTTAGTATTGAATGAATTATATAGATATGGACATTTGTTTCTTGATGAATATAGTTGTTAATAGGGAGACAAAAGATAATTTCATAGTCATTGCAAGAAAAATAGTGCTTGTAACAACAAAAGGAGCCTGTTTAGCATGTAGTGTATATAAAGTCTAATTATTTAGGTAATAACGCAATTCACATTAGTAGGAAATGCAAATTAAGATGAATGATTGCTTTGGGTGATGGAACGAAACACATTTAGATTTTTAGTTGTTCGTCAACATGTTTGTTTTAATTAATATATTGTGCAATTTAGTCATAAATTTTAATCTCATGATGATTGTGTGAAAAAGTGTATTTGGAAATAAAAGACAAGTCTTCCCAACCAGAAATATTCTGAGGGATTCTTTATTTTAAAATTCAACCAATTAACATCAATGAGAAATGCAAATCAAGATTATGGACCCCATTGTTTGTTAGTATTGAATGAATTGTATAGATATGGGCATTTTTTTCTTGATGAATATAGTTGTTAATAAGGAGACAAAAGATAATTTCATAGTCATTGCAAGAAAATAGTGCTTGTAACAACAAAAGGAGCCTGATTAGCATGTAGTGAATTTAAAGTCTCATTATTTAGGTAATAACCCAACACACATTAGTACAAAATTCAAATTAGGTTGAATGACCCCATTGTGCGATGGAACTAAACACATTTAATTTTTCAATTGTGCGTCGACATGTTGTTTTAATTATTATACTTTGTAATTTAGTCACAAATTTTAACCCAATTCAAATTAGTTCAAAATGCAAATTAGGATGAATGACTCCTTTTGGTGATTGAACTAAATACATTTCGATTTTCAATTGTGCGTCCACATGTTTGTTTTAATTAATATACTGTGCAATTTAGTCATAAATTTTAATCTTATGATGATTGTGTTAAAAAGAGTATTTGGAACCAAAAGACAAGTCTTCCCAACCAGAAATATTCTAAGGGATTCTTTATTTTAAAATTCAACCAATTAATATGAATAAGAAACCCAAATCAAGATTATGGACCCCATTATTTGTTAGTACCGAATGAATTGTATAGATATGGACATTTTTTTCTTGATGAATATAGTGGTTAATACGAAGACAAAAATAATTTCATAGTCATTGCAAGAAAAATAGTGCTTGTAACAACAAAAGGATCCTGATTAGCATGTAGTGAATATAAAGTCTCATTATTTAGGTAATAACCCAATTCACATTTGTACGAAATTCAAATTAAGATGAGTGACTACTTTCGGTGATAAAACGAAACACATTTAGATTTTCAATTGTGTGTCGACATGTTCGTTTTAATTAATATATTGTGTGCGATTTAGTCATAAATTTTAATCTCATGATGATTGTGTGAAAAAGTGTATTTGGAACCAAAAGACAAGTCTTCCCAACCAGAAATGCTCTGAGGTATTCTTTATTTTAAAACTCAACCAATTTACATCAATGATAAACCCAAAGCAAGATTATGGACCCCATTGTTTGTTAGTATTGATTGAATTGTATAGATATGGACATTTTTTTCTGGATGAACATAGCTATTAATAAGGAGACAAACGATAATTTCATAGTCATTACAAGAAAAGTAGTGCTTGTAACAACAAAAGGAGCCTGATTAGCATGTAGTGAAGATAAAGTCTCATTATTTAGGTAATAACCCAACTCACATTAGTACAAAAGGCAAATTAGGTTGAATGACCCTGTTGGGTGATGGAACTAAACACATTTACTTTTTTAATTGTGCGTCGACATTTTGTTTTAATTATTATACTTCGTAATAAAAGACAAGTCTTCCCAACCAGAAAAATTCTGGGGGATTCCTTATTTAAAAAATCAACCTATTCACATCAATAAGAAACCCTAATCAAGATTATGGACCCTATTGTTTGTTAGTATTGAATGAATTGTTTAGATATGGACATTGTTTTCTTGATGAATATAGTTATGAATAAGGAAACAAAAGATATTTTCATAGTCACTGCAGGAAAATTCGTACTTGTAACAACAAAAGGATCCTGATTAGCGTGTAGTGAATATAAAGTCTCATTATATAGGTAATAACCTAATTCACATTAGTACGAAATACAAATTAGGATGAATGATTCCTTTGGGTGATGGAACCAAATACATTTCGATTTTGAATTGTGCGTCCGCATGTTTGTTTTAATTAATATACTGTGCAATTTAGTCATAAATTTTAATCTTACGATGATTGTGTTAAAAAGAGTATTTGGAACCAAAAGACAAGTCTTCCCAACCAGAAATATTCTAAGGGATTCTTTATTTTAAAATTCAACCAATTAATATGAATAAGAAACCCAAATCAAGATTATGGACCCCATTATTTGTTAGTACTGAATGAATTGTATAGATATGGACATTTTTTTCTTGATGAATATAGTGGTTAATACGAAGACAAAAATAATTTCATAGTCAGTGCAAGAAAAATAGTGCTTGTAACAACAAAAGGATCCTGATTAGCATGTAGTGAATATAAAGTCTCATTATTTAGGTAATAACCCAATTCACATTAGTACGAAATTCAAATTAAGATGAGTGACTACTTTCGGTGATAAAACGAAACACATTTAGATTTTCAATTGTGTGTCGACATGTTCGTTTTAATTAATATATTGTGCGATTTAGTCATAAATTTTAATCTCATGATGATTGTGTGAAAAAGTGTATTTGGAACCAAAAGACAAGTCTTCCCAACCAGATATGCTCTGAGGTATTCTTTATTTTAAAACTCAACCAATTTACATCAATGATAAACCCAAAGCAAGATTATGGACCCAATTGTTTGTTAGTATTGATTGAATTGTATAGATATGGACATTTTTTTCTGGATGAACATAGCTATTAATAAGGAGACAAACGATAATTTCATAGTTATTACAAGAAAAGTAGTGCTTGTAACAACAAAAGGAGCCTGATTAGCATGTAGTGAATATAAAGTCTCATTATTTAGGTAATAACCCAACTCACATTAGTACAAAAGGCAAATTAGGTTGAATGACCCTGTTGGGTGATGGAACTAAACACATTTACTTTTTTAATTGTGCGTCGACATTTTGTTTTAATTATTATACTTCGTAATAAAAGACAAGTCTTCCCAACCAGAAAAATTCTGGGGGATTCCTTATTTAAAAAATCAACCTATTCACATCAATAAGAAACCCTAATCAAGATTATGGACCCTATTGTTTGTTAGTATTGAATGAATTGTTTAGATATGGACATTGTTTTCTTGATGAATATAGTTATGAATAAGGAAACAAAAGATATTTTCATAGTCACTGCAGGAAAATTTGTACTTGTAATAACAAAAGGATCCTGATTAGCGTGTAGTGTATATAAAGTCTCATTATTTAGGTAATAACCCAATTCACATTAGTACGAAATGCAAATTAAGATGAATGACTGCTTTGGGTGATGGAGCGAAACACATTTAGATTTTCAATTGTGCGTCGACATGTTTGTTTTAATTAATATATTGTGCAATTTAGTCATAAATTTTAATCTCATGATGATTGTGTAAAAAAGTGTATTTGGAACCAAAAGACAAGTCTTCCCAACCAGAAATGTTCTGAGGGATTAGTTATTTTAAAGCTCAACCAATTAACATCAATGAGAAACCCAAATAAAGATTATGGACCCCATTGTTTGTTAGTATTGAATGAATTGTATAGATATGGACATTTTTTTCTTGATGAATATAGTTTTTAATAAGGAGACAAAAGATAATTTCATAGTCATTGCAAGAAAAATAGTGCTTGTAACAACAAAAGGATCCTGATTAGAATGTAGTGTATATAAAGTCTCATTATTTAGGTAATAACCCAATTCAAATTAGTACGAAATGCAAATTAGGATGAATGACTCCTTTGGGTGATGGAACTAAATACATTTCGATTTTCAATTGTGCGTCCACATGTTTGTTTTAATTAATATACTGTGCAATTAAGTCGTAAATTTTAATCTCATGATGATTGTGTGAAAAAGAGTATTTGGAACCAAAAGACAAGTCTTCCCAACCAGAAATGTTCTTAGGCATTCTTTATTTTAAAATTGAACCAATTAACATCAATAAGAAACCCAAATCAAGTTTATGGTCCCCATTGTTTGTTAGTATTGAATGAATTATATAGATATGGACATTTTTTCTTGATGAATATAGTTGTTAATAAGGAAACAAAAGATAATTTCATATTCATTGCAAGAAAATAGTGCTTGTAACAACAAAAGGAGCCTGATTAGCATATAGTGAATATAAAGTCTCATTATTTAGGTAATAACCCAATTTACAAAATGCAACTTTGAATTAATGACTCCCTTGGGTGATGGAACTAAATACATTTCGATTTTCAATTGTGTGACCACATGTTTGTTTTAATTAATATACTGTCAGATTTAGTCATAAATTTTAATCTCATGATGATTGTGTGAAAAAGAGTATTTGGAACCAAAAGACAAGTCTTCCCAACCAGAAATGTTCTTAGGCATTCTTTATTTTAAAATTCAACCAATTAACAACAATAAGAAACCAAATCAAGTTTATGGACCCCATTGTTTGTTAGTATTGAATGAATTATATAGATATAGACATTTTTTTCTTGATGAATATAGTTGTTAATAAGGAGACAAAAGATAATTTCATAGTCATTGAAAGAAAATAGTGCTTGTAAAAAAAAAAGGAGCCTAATTAGCATGTAGTGAATATAAAGTCTCATTATTTAGGTAATAACCCAATTCACATTAGTACAAAATGCAAATTTGAATTAATGACTCCCTTGGGTGATTGAACTAAATACATTTCGATTTTCAATTGTGTCTCCACATGTTTGTTTTAATTAATATACTGTGCAATTTAGTCATAAATTTTAACCTCACGATGATTGTGTGAAAAATAGTGTTTGGAAACAAAAGGCAAGTCTTCCAAACCAGAAATGTTCTAAGGGATTCTTTATTTAAAAAATCAACCAATTCACATCAATAAGAAACCCTAATCATGATTATGGACCCCATTGTTTATTAGTATTGAATGAATTGTTTAGATATGGACATTGTTTTCTTGATGAATATAGTTGTGAATAAGGAAACAAAAGATAATTTCATAGTCATTGCAAGAAAAATAGTGCTTGAAACAACAAAAGGATCCTGATTAGAATGTAGTGTATATAAAGTCTCATTATTTAGGTAATAACCCAATTCAAATTAGTACGAAATGCAAATTAGGATGAATGACTCCTTTGGGTGATTGAACTAAATACATTTCGATTTTCAATTGTGCGTCCACATGTTTGTTTTAATTAATATACTGTGCAATTTAGTCATAAATTTTAATCTCATGATGATTGTGAGAAAGAGAGTATTTGTAAGCAAAAGACAAGTCTTCCCAACCAGAAATGTTCTTAGGCATTCTTTATTTTAAAATTCAACCAATTAACATCAATAAGAAACCCAAATCAAGTTTATGGGAAATAGTGCTTGTGACAACAACAGGAGCTTGATTAGCATGTAGTGAATATAAAGTCTCATTATATAGGTAATAACCTAATTCACATTAGTACGAAATGCAAATTGGGATGAATGATTCCTTTGGGTGATGGAGCCAAATACATTTCGATTTTGAATTGTGCGTCCGCATGTTTGTTTTAATTAATAAACTGTGCAATTTAGTCATAAATTTTAATCTCATGATGATTGTGAGAAAGAGAGTATTTGTAACCAAAAGACAAGTCTTCCCCAACCAGAAATGTTCTTAGGCATTCTTTATTTTAAAATTCAACCAATTAACATCAATAAGAAACCCAAATCAAGTTTATGGACCCCATTGTTTGTTAGTATTGAATGAATTATATAGATATGGACATTTTTTTCTTGATGAATATAGTGGTTAATACGGAGAGAAAAATAATTTCATAATCATTGCAAGAGAAATAGTGCTTGTAACAACAAAAGGAGCCTGATTAGCATGTAGTGAATATAAAGTCTCATTATATAGGTAATAACCTAATTCACATTAGTACGAAATGCAAATTAGGATGAATGATTCCTTTGGGTGATGGAACCAAATACATTTCGATTTTGAATTGTGCGTCCGCATGTTTGTTTTAATTAATATACTCTGCAATTTAGTCATAAATTTTAATCTCATGATGATTGTGTGAAAAAGAGTATTTGGAACCAAAAGACAAGTCCCCAACCAGAAATGTTCTTAGGCATTCTTTACTTCCCAACCAGAAATGTTCTTAGGTTTGTTCTTTACTTGATGAATATAGTAAAAAATAACCAATTCACATCAATTAGAAAACCTAATCAAGATTATAAAGCCCATTGTTTGCTAATATTGAATGAATTGTTTAGATATGGACATTTTTTTCTTGATGAATATAGTTGTGAATAAGGAAACAAAAGATAATTTCATAGTCATTGCAAGGAAAATAGTGCTTGTAACAACAAAAGGATCCTAATTAGCATGTAGTGAATATAAAGTCTCATTATTTAGGTAATAACCCAATTCACATTAGTACAAAATGCAAATTAGAATTAATGACTCCTTCGGGTGATGGAACTAAACACATTTAGATCTTCAATTGTGGATCGACATGTTTGTCTTAATTAACATACTGTGTAATTTAGTCATAAATTTTAATCTCACAATGATTGTGTGAAAAAGAGTGTTTGGAAACAAAAGAAAAGTCCTCCAAACCAGAAATGTTGTTAGGGATTCTTTATTTAAAAAATCAACCAATTCACATCAATAAGAAACCGTAATCAAGATTATGGACCCCATTGTTTGTTAAAATTGAATCAATTGTTTAGAGATCGGCATTTTTTTTCTTCATGAATATACTTGTTATTAAGGAGTCAAAAGATAATTTCGTAGTCATTGCAAGAAAATAGTGCTTGTAACAACAAAAGGAGCCTGATTAGCATGTAGTGTATATAAAGTGTCATTATTTAGGTAAAAACACAATTCACATTAGTACGAAGTGCAAATTAAGATGAATGACTGCTTTGGGTGATGGAACGAAACACAATTAGATTTTCAATTGTACGTCGACATGTTTGTTTTAATTAATATATTGTGCAATTTAGTCATAAATTTTAATCTCATGATGATTGTGTGAAAAAGTGTATTTAGAACCAAAAGACAAGTCTTCCCAACCAGAAATGTTCTGAGGGATTATTTATTTTAAAGCTCAACCAATTAACATCAATGAGAAACCCAAATCAAGATTATGGACCCCATTGTTTGTTAGTATTGAATGAATTGTATAGATATGGACATTTTTTATGTTGATGAATATAGTTGTTAATAAGGAGACAAAAGATAATTTTATAGTGATTGCAAGAAAAATAGTGCTTGTAACAACAAAAGGATCCTGATTAGAATGTAGTGTATATAAAGTCTCATTATTTCGGTAATAACCCAATTCAAATTAGTACGAAATGCAAATTAGGATGAATGAATCCTTTGGGTGATGGAACTAAATACATTTTGATTTTCAATTGTGCGTCCACATGTTTGTTTTAATTAATATACTGTGCAAGTTAGTCATAAATTTTAATCTCATGATGATTGTGTGAAAAAGAGTATTTGGAACCAAAAGACAAGTCTTCCCAACCAGAAATGTTCTTAGGCATTCTTTACTTTAAAATTCAACCAATTAACATCAATAAGAAACCCAAATCAAGTTTATAGACCCTATTGTTTGTTAATATTGAATGAATTGTTTAGATATGGACATTTTTTCTTGATGAATATAGTTGTGAATAAGGAAACAAAAGATAATTTCATAGTCATTGCATGAAAAATAGTGCATGTAACAACAAAAGGATCCTGATGAGCCTGTAGTGTATATAAAGTCTCATTATTTAGGTAATAACCCAATTCACATTTGTACGAAATGCAAATTAAGATGAATGACTGCTTTGGGTGATGGAATCAAACATATTAGATTTTCAATTGTGCGTCAACATGTTTGTGTTAATTAATATATTGTGCAATTTAGTCATAAATTTTAATCTCATGATGATTGTGTGAAAAAGAGTATTTGGAACCAAAGGACAAGTCTTCCAAACCAGAAATATTGTGAGGGATTCTTTATTTAAAAAAACAACCAATTCACATCAATTAGAAGACCTAATCAAGATTATAAACCCCATTGTTTGCTAATATTGAATGAATTGTTTAGATATGGACATTTTTTTCTTGATGAATATAGTTGTGAATAAGGAAACAAAAGATAATTTCATAGTCATTGCAAGAAAAATAGTGCTTGTAACAACAAAAGGATCCTGATTAGCATGTAGTGAATATAAAGTCTCATTATTTAGGTAATAACCCAATTCACATTAGTACAAAATGCAAATTAGAATTAATGACTCCTTTGGGTGATGGAACTAAACACATTTAGATCTTCAATTGTGGATCGACATGTTTGTTTTAATTAACATACTATGTAATTTAGTCATAAATTTTAATCTCACAATGATTGTGTGAAAAAGAGTGTTTGGAAACAAAAGAAAAGTCCTCCAAACCAGAAATGTTGTTAGGGATTCTTTATTTAAAAAATCAACCAATTCACATCAATAAGAAACCATAATCAAGATTATGGACCCCATTGTTTCTTAAAATTGAATCAATTGTTTAGAGATCGACATTTTTTTCTTCATGAATATAGTTGTTATTAAGGAGTCAAAAGATAATTTCGTAGTCATTACAAGAAAATAGTGCTTGTAACAACAAAAGGAGCCTGATTAGCATGTAGTGTATATAAAGTGTCATCATTTAGGTAATAACACAATTCACATTAGTACGAAGTGCAAATTAAGATGAATGACTGCTTTGGGTGATGGAACGAAACACAATTAGATTTTCAATTGTGCGTCGACATGTTTGTTTTAATTAATATATTGTGCAATTTAGTAATAAATTTTAATCTCATGATGATTGTGTGAAAAAGTGTATTTGGGACAAAAAGACAAGTCTTCCCTACCAGAAATGTTCTGAGGGATTATTTAGTTTAAAGCTCAACCAATTAACATCAATGAGAAACCCAAATCAAGATTATGGACCCCATTATTTGTTAGTATTGAATGAATTGTATAGATATGGTCATTTTTTTTGTTGATGAATACAGTTGTTAATAAGGAGACAAAAGATAATTTTATAGTGATTGCAAGAAAAATAGTGCTTGTAACAACAAAAGGATCCTGATTAGAATGTAGTGTATATAAAGTCTCATTATTTAGGTAATAACCCAATTCAAATTAGTACGAAATGCAAATTAGGATGAATGACTCCTTTGGGTGATGGAACTAAACACATTTAGATCTTCAATTGTGCATCGACATGTTTGTTTTAATTAACATACTGTGCAAGTTAGTCATAAATTTGTGTGAAAAAGAGTATTTGGAACCAAAAACCAAGTCTTCCCAAGCAGAAATGTTCTAAGGGATTGTTTATTTTAAAATTCAACCAATTAACATCAATAAGAAACCCAAATCAAGATTATGGACCCCATTGTTTGTTAGTATTGAATGAATTGTTTAGATATGCACATTGTTTTCTTGATGAATATAGTTATGAATAAGGAAACAAAAGATATTTTCATAGTCACTGCAGGAAAATTCGTACTTGTAACAACAAAAGGATCCTGATTAGCATGTAGTGTATATAAAGTCTCATTATTTAGGTAATAAGCCAATTCAAATTAGTACGAAATGCAAATTAGGATGAATGACTCCTTTGGGTGATGGAACTAAATACATATCGATTTTCAATTGTACGTCCACATGTTTGTTTTAATTAATATACTGTGCAAGTTAGTCATAAATTTTAATCTCATGATGATTGTGTGAAAAAGAGTATTTGGAACCAAAAAGCAAGTCTTCCCAAGTAGAAATGTTCTAAGGGATTCTTTATTTTAAAATTTAACCAATTAACATCAATAAGAAACCCAAATCAAGATTATGGACCCCATTGTTTGTTAGTATTGAATGAATTGTTTAGATATGCACATTGTTTTCTTGATGAATATAGTTGTGAATAAGGAAACAAAAGATAATTTCATAGTCATTGCAAGAAAAATAGTGCTTGTAACAACAAAAGGATCTTGATTAGCATGTAGTGTATATAAAGTGTCATTATTTAGGTAATAACACAATTCACATTTGTACGAAATGCAAATTAGGATGAATGACTCCTTTGGGCGATGCAACTAAACACATTTAGATTTTCAATTGTGCGTCGACATGTTTGTTCTAACTAATATACTGTGCAATTTAATCATAAATTTTAATCTCACGATGATTGTGTGAAAAAGAGTATTTGGAAACAAAAGACAAGTATTCCAAACTAGAAATGTTATGAGGGATTTTTTATTTAAATAATCAACCAATTCACTTCAATGAGAAACCCAAATCAAAATTATGGACCCCATTGTTTGTTAGTATTGAATGAATTGTATAGATATGGACATTTTTTTGTTGATGAATATAGTTGCTATTAGGGAGACAAAAGATAATTTCATAGTCATTGCAGGAAAAATGGTGCTTGTAACAACAATAGGAGCCCGATTAGCATGTAGTGAATATAAAGTGTCATTATTTAGGTAATAACCCAAATCACATTAGTACAAAATGCAAATTAGGTTGAATGACTCCGTTGGGTGATGGAACTAAACACATTTACATTTTCAATTGGGCATCGACATGTTTGTTTTAATTAATATACTGTGCAATTTAGTCATAAATTTTAATCTCACCATGATTATGTGAAAAAGAGTATTTGGAAACAAAAGACAAGTATTCCAAACCAGAAATGTTGTGAGGGATTCTTTATTTAAAAAATCAACCAATTCACATCAATGAGAAGCCCAAATCAAGATTATGGAGCACATTGTTTGTTAGTATTGAATGAATTGTATAGATATGGACATTTTCTTCTTGATGAATATAGTTGTGAATACGGAGACAAAATATAATTTCATAGTCATTGTAAGAAAATAGTGCTTGTAACAACAATAGGAGCCTGATTAGCATGTAGTGAATATAAAGTCTCATTATTTAGGTAATAGCCCAAATCACATTAGTACAAAATGCAAATTAGGTTGAATGACTCCTTTGGGTGAAGGAGCTAAACACATTTACATTTTCAATTGTGCGTCGACATGTTTGTTTTAATTAATATATTGTGAAATTTAGTCATAAATTTTAATCTCACGATGATTGTGTGAAAAAGAGTGTTTGCAAACAAAAGACAAGTCTTCATAACCAGAAATGTTGTGAGGGATTCTTTATTTAAAAAATCAACCAATTCACATCAATAATAAACCCAAATCAAGATTATGGACCCCATTGTTTGTTAGTATTGAATGAATTGTATAGATATGGACATTTTTTTCTTGATGAATATAGTTGCTAATAGGGAGACAAAAGATAATTTCATAGTCATTGCATGAAAAATAGTGCTTCTAACAACAATAGGTGCCCGATTAGCATGTAGTGAATATAAAGTCTCATTATTTAGGTAATAACCCAAATCATATTAGTACAAAATGCAAATTAGGTTGAATGACTCCATTGGGTGATGGAACTAAACACACATTTACATTTTCAATTGTGCATCGACATGTTTGTTTTAATTAATATACTGTGCAATTTAGTCATAAATTTTAATCTCACAATGATTGTGTGAAAAAGAGTATTTGGAAACAAAAGACAAGTATTCCAAACCAGAAATGTTGTGAGGGATTCTTTATTTAAAAAATCAACCAATTCACATCAATGAGAAACCCAAGTCAAGATTATGGAGCACATTGTTTGTTAGTATTGAATGAATTGTATAGATATGGACATTTTTTTCTTGATGAATATAGTTGTGAATACGGAGACAAAAGATAATTTCAAAGTCATTGTAAGAAAATAGTGCTTGTAACAACAATAGGAGCCTAATTAGCATGTAGTGAATATAAAGTCTCATTATTTAGCTAATAACCAAAATCACATTAGTACAAACTGCAAATTAGGTTGAATGACTCCTTTGAGTGACGGAACTAAATACCTTTCGATTTTCAATTATGCGTTCACATGTTTGTTTTAATTAATATACTGTGCAATTTAGTCATAAATTTTAATCTCACGAAGATTGTGTGAAAAAAGAGTAATTGGAAACAAAAGACAATTATTCCAAACCAGAAATGTTGTGAGGGATTCTTTATTTTAAAAATCAACCAATTCACATCAATAAAAAACCCTAATCAAGATTATGTACCCCATTGTTTGTTAGTATTGAATGAATTGTATAGATATGGACATTTTTTTCTTGATGAATATAGTTGTTAATACGAAGACAAAAGATAATTTCATAGTCATTGTAAGAAAATAGTGCTTGTAACAACAATAGGAGCCCGATTAGCATGTAGTGAATATAAAGTCTCATTATTTAGGTAATAACCCAAATTACATTAGTAAAAAATGCAATTTAGGTTGAATGACTCCGTTGGGTGATGGAACTAAACACATTTACTTTTTCAATTGTGCGTCGACATGTTTGTTTCAATTAATATACTGTGTAATTTAGTCATAAATTTTAATCTCAGGATGATTGTGTGAAAAAGAGTATTTGGAAACAAAAGACAAGTATTCCAAACCAGAAATGTTGTGAGGGATTCTTTATTTAAAAAATCAACCAATTCACACCAATGAGAAACCAAATCAAGATTATGGAGCACATTGTTTGTTAGTATTGAATGAATTGTATAGATATGGACATTTTTTTCTTGATGAATATAGTTGTGAATACGGAGACAAAAGATAATTTCATAGTCATTGTAAAAAATCGTGCTTGTAACAACAATAGGAGCCTGATTAGCATGTAGTGAATATAAAGTCTCATTATTTAGGTAATAACCCAAATCACATTAGTACAAAATTCAAATTAGGTTGAATGACTCCTTTGGGTGAAGGAACAAAAGACATTTACATTTTCCATTGTGCGTCGACATGTTTGTTTTAATTAATATATTGTGTAATTTAGTCATAAATTTTAATCTCACGATGATTGTGTAAAAAAAAGAGTATTTGGAAACAAAAGACAAGTCTTCCAAACCAGAAATGTTGTGAGGGATACTTTATTTAAAACATCAACCAATTCACATCAATAAGAAACTCAAATCAAGATTATAGACACCATGGTTTGTTTGTATTGAATGAATTGTATAGATATGGACATTTTTTTCTTGATGAATATCGTTGCTAATAGGGAGACAAAAGATAATTTCATAGTCATTGCAAGAAAAATAGTGCTTGTAACAACAAAAGGATCCTGATTAGCATGTAATGAATATAAAGTCTCATTATTTTGGTAATAACCCAAATCAAACTAGTACGAAATGCAAATTAGGAAGAATGACTCCTTTGGGTGACGGAACAAAATACCTTTCGATTTTCAATTGTGCGTCCACATGTTTGTTCTAATTAATATACTGTGCAATTTAGTCATAAATTTTAATCTCACGATGATTGTGTGAAAAAAGAGTATTTGGAAACAAAAGACAAGTATTCCAAACTAGAAATGTTATGAGGGATTCTTTATTTAAATGATCAACCAATTCACATCAATAAGACACCCAAATCAAGATTATGGACCCCATTGTTTATTAGTATTGAATGAATTGTATAGATATGGACATTTTTTTCTTGATGAATATAGTTGCTAATAGGGAGACAAAAGATAATTTCATAGTCATTGCAAGAAAAATAGTTCTTGTAACAATAAAAGGATCCTGATTAGCATGTAATGAATATAAAGTCTCATTATTTTGTTAATAACCCAAATCACATTAGTACAAATGCAAATTAGGTTGAATGACTCCTTTGGGTGAAGGAACTAAACACATTTACATTTTCAATTGTGCGTCGACATGTTTGTTTTAATTAATATATTATATAATTTAGTCATAAATTTTAATCTGAAGATGATTGTGTGAAAAAGAGTGTTTGGAAACAAAAGACAAGTCTAACAAACCAGAAATGTTGTGAGGGATTCTTTATTTAAATAATCAACCAATTCACATCAATAAGAAACCCAAATCAAGATTATGGACCCCATTGTTTTTTAGTATTAAATGAATTGTATAGATATGGACGTTTTTTCTTGATGAATATAGTTGCTAATAGGGAGACAAAAGATAATTTCCTAGTCATTGCAAGAAAAATAGTGCTTGTAACAACAAAAGGATCCTGATTAGCATGTAATGAATATAAAGTCTCATTATTTTTGTAATAACCCAAATCAAACTAGTACGAAATGCAAATTAGGAAGAATGACTCCTTTGGGTGACGGAACTAAATACCTTTTGATTTTCAATTCTGCGTCCACATGTTTGTTCTAATTAATATACTGGGAAATTTAGTCATAAATTTTAATCTCATGATGATTGTGTGAAAAAAGAGTATTTGGAAACAAAAGACAAGTATTCCAAACTAGAAATGTTATGAGGGATTCTTTATTTAAATGATCAACCAATTCACATCAATAAGACACCCAAATCAAGATTATGGACCCCATTTTTTGTTAGTATTGAATGAATTGTATAGATATGGACATTTTTTTTCTCGATGAATATAGTTGCTAATAGGGAGACAAAAGATAATTTCATAGTCATTGCAAGAAAAATAGTGATTGTAACAACAAAAGGATCATGATTAGCATGTAATGAATATAAAGTCTCATTATTTTGGTAATAACCCAAATCAAATTAGTACGAAATGCAAATTAGGAAGAATTACTCCTTTGGGTGACGGAACTAAACACGTTTACATTTTCAATTGTGCGTCGACATGTTTGTTTTAATTAATATATTGTGTAATTTAGTCATAAATTTTAATCTCACGATGATTGTGTGAAAAAGAGTGTTTGGAAATAAAAGACAAGTCTTCCAAACCAGAAATGTTGTGAGGGATTCTTTATTTAAAAAATCAACCAATTCACATGAATAAGAAACCCAAATCAAGATAATGGACCCCATTGTTTGTTAGTATTGAATGAATTGTATGGATATGGACATTTTTTTCTTGATGAATATACTAGTTAATAAGGACACAAAAGATAACTTAATTGACATTGCAAGAACAATAGTGCTTGTAACAACAAAAGGATCCTGATTAGAATGTGGTGTATATAAAGTGTCATTATTTAGGTAATAACGCAAATCACATTAGTACAAAATGCAAATTAGGTTGATTGACTCCTTTGGGTGAAGGAACAAAAGACATTTACATTTTCCATTGTGCGTCGACATGTTTGTTTTAATTAATATATTATATAATTTAGTCATAAATTTTAATCTCACGATGATTGTGTGAAAAGGAGTGTTTGGAAACAAAAGACAAGTCAAACAAACCAGAAATGTTGTGAGGGATTCTTTATTTAAATAATCAACCAATTCACATCAATAAGAAACCCAAATCAAGATAATGGACCCCATTGTTTGTTAGTATTGAATGAATTGTATAGATATGGACATTTTTTTCTTGATGAATATAGTTGCTAATAGGGAGACAAAAGATAATTTCATAGTCATTGCAAGAAAAATAGTGCTTGTAACAACAAAAGGATCCTCATTAGCATGTAATGAATATAAAGTCTCATTATTTTGGTAATAACCCAAATCAAACTAGTACGAAATGCAAATTAGGAAGAATGACTCCTTTGGGTGACGGAACTAAATACCTTTTGATTTTCAATTGTGCGTCCACATAATTTAGTCATAATATAAGAAAATATTTCTTGTAACAACAATAGGAGCCTGATTAGCATGTAATGAATATAAAGTCTCATTATTTAGCTAATAACCCTAATCACATTAGTGCAAACTGCAAATTAGGTTCAATGACTCCTTTGGGTGACGGAACTAAATACCTTTCGATTTTCAATTATGCATCCACATGTTTGAGTTAATTAATATACTGTGCAATTTAGTCATAAATTTTAATCTCACGATGATTGTGTGAAAAAAGAGTATTTGGAAACAAAAGACAATTATTCCAAAGCAGAAATGTTGTGAGGGATTCTTTATTTAAAAAATCAACCAATTCACACCAATGAGAAACCCAAATCAAGATTATGGAGCACATTGTTTGTTAGTATTGAATGAATTGTATAGATATGGACATTTTTTTCTTGATGAATATATTTGTGAATACGGAGACAAAAGATAATTTCATAGTCATTGTAAGAAAATAGTGCTTGTAACAACAATAGGAGCCTGATTAGCAAGTAGTGAACATAAAGTCTCATTATTTAGGTAATAACCCAAATCACATTAGTACGAAATGTAAATTAGGAAGAATGACTCCTTTGGGTGACGGAACTAAACACATTTACATTTTCAATTGTGCGTCAACATGTTTGTTTTAATTAATATATTGTGTAATTTAGTCATAAATTTTAATCTCACGATGATTGTGTGAAAAAGAGTGTTTGGAAACAAAAGACAAGTCTTCCAAACCAGAAATGTTGTGAGGGATTCTTTATTTAAAAAATCAACCAATTCACATCAATAAGAAACCCAAATCAAGATTATGTACCCCATTGTTTGTTAGTATTGAATGAATTGTATGGATATGGACATTTTTTTCTTAATGAATATACTAGTTAATAAGGACACAAAAGATAACTTAATTGACATTGCAAGAACAATAGTGCTTGTAACAACAAAAGGATCCTGATTAGAATGTAGTGTATATAAAGTCTCATTATTTAGGTAATAACCCAAATCACATTAGTACAAAATGCAAATTAAGTTGAATGACTCCTTTGGGTGAAGGAACAAAAGACATTTACATTTTCCATTGTGCGTCGACATATTTGTTTTAATTAATATATTATATAATTTAGTCATAAATTTTAATCTCACGATGATTGTGTGAAAAAGAGTGTTTGGAAACAAAAGACAAGTCTAACAAACCATAAATGTTGTGAGGGATTCTTTATTTAAATAATCAACCAATTCACATCAATAAGAAACCCAAATCAAGATTATGGACCCCATTGTTTTTTAGTATTAAATGAATTGTATAGATATGGACGTTTTTTCTTGATGAATATAGTTGCTACTAGGGAGACAAAAGATAATTTCATAGTCATTGCAAGAAAAATAGTGCTTGTAACAACAAAAGGATCCTGATTAGCATGTAATGAATATAAAGTCTCATTATTTTGGTAATAACCCAAATCAAACTAGTACGAAATGCAAATTAGGAAGAATGACTCCTTTGGGTGACGGAACTAAATACCTTTCGATTTTCAATTGTGCGTCTACATGTTTGTTCTAATTAATATACTGTGCAATTTAGTCATAAATTTTAATCTCACAATAATTGTGTGAAAAAAGAGTATTTGGAAACAAAAGACAAGTATTCCAAACCAGAAATGTTGTGAGGGATTCTTTATTTAAAAAATTATCCAATTCACATCAATAAGAAACCCAAATCAAGATTATGGACCCCATTGTTTGTTAGTATTGAATGAATTGTATAGATATGGACATTTTTTTTCTTGATGAATATAGTTGCTAATAGGGAGACAAAAGATAATTTCATAGTCATTGTAAGAAAAATAGTGCTTGTAACAATAAAAGGATCCTGATTAGCATGTAATGTATATAAAGTCTCATTATTTTGGTAATAACCCAAACCACATTAGTACAAATGCAAATTAGGTTGAATGACTCCTTTAGGTGAAGGAACTAAACACATTTACATTTTCAATTATGCGTCGACATGTTTGTTTTAATTAATATATTATATAATTTAGTCATAAATTTTAATGTGACTATGATTGTGTGAAAAAGAGTGTTTGGAAACAAAAGACAAGTCTAACAAACCAGAAATGTTGTGAGGGATTCTTTATTTAAATAATCAACCAATTCACATCAATAAGAAACCCAAATCAAGATTATGGACCCCATTGTTTATTAGTATTGAATGAATTGTATAGATATGGACATTTTTTTTCTTGATGAATATATTTGCTAATAGGGAGACAAAAGATAATTTCATAGTCATTGCAAGAAAAATAGTGCTTGTAACAACAAAAGGATCCTGATTAGCATGTAATGAATATAAAGTCTCATTATTTTGGTAATAACCCAAATCAAACTGGTACGAAATGCAAATTAGGAAGAATGACTCCTTTGGGTGACGGAACTATATACCTTTTGATTTTCAATTGTGCATCCACATGTTTGTTCTAATTAATATACTGTGCAATTTAGTCATAAATTTTAATCTCACGATGATTGTGTGAAAAAAGAGTATTTGGAAACAAAAGACAAATATTCCAAACCAGAAATGTTGTGAGGGATTCTTTATTTAAATAATCAACCAATTCACATCAATAAGAAACCCAAATCAAGATTATGGACCCCATTGTTTGTTAGTATTGAATGAATTGTATAGATATGGGCATTTTTTTTCTTGATGAATATAGTTGCTAATAGGGAGACAAAAGATAATTTCATAGTCATTGCAAGAAAAATAGTGCTTGTAACAACAAAAGGATCCTGATTAGCATGTAATGAATATAAAGTCTCATTATTTTGGTAATAACCCAAATCAAACTAGTACGAAATGCAAATTAGGAAGAATGACTTCTTTTAGTGACGGAACTAAATACCTTTCGATTTTCAATTGTGTGTCCACATGTTTGTTCGAATTAATATACTGTGCAATTTAATCATAAATTTTAATCTCACGATGATTGTGTGAAAAAGAGTATTTGGAAACAAAAGGCAAGTATTCCAAACTAGAAATGTTATGAGGGATTCTTTATTTAAATAATCAACCAAATCACTTCAATGAGAAACCCAAATCAAAATTATGGACCCCGTTGTTTGTTAGTATTGAATGAATTGTATAGATATGGACATTTTTTTCTTGATGAATATAGTTGCTATTAGGGAGAAAAAAAGATAATTTCATAGTCATTGCAAGAAAAATGGTGCTTGTAACAACAATAGGAGCCCGATTAGCATGTAGTGAATATAAAAAGTCTCATTATTTTAGGTAATAACCCAAATCACATTAGTACAAAATGTAAATTAGGTTGAATGACTCCGTTGGGTGATGGAACTAAACACATTTACATTTTCAATTGGGCATCGACATGTTTGTTTTAATTAATATACTGTGCAATTTAGTCATAATTTTAATCTCACAATGATTGTGAGAAAAAGAATATTTGGAAACAAAAGACAAGTATTCCAAACCAGAAATGTTGTGAGGGATTCTTTCTTTAAAAAATCAACCAATTCACATCAATGAGAAACCCAAATCAAGATTATGGAGCACATTGTTTGTTAGTATTGAATGAATTGTATAGATATGGACATTTTCTTCTTGATGAATATAGTTGTGAATACGGAGACAAAAGATAATTTCATAGTCATTGTAAGAAAATAGTGCTTGTAACAACAATAGGAGCCTGATTAGCATGTAGTGAATATAAAGTCTCATTATTTAGGTAATAACCCAAATCAAACTAGTACGAAATGCAAATTAGGAAGAATGACTCCTTTGGGTGACGGAACTAAATACCTTTCGATTTTCAATTGTGCATCCACATGTTTGTTCTAATTAATATACTGTGCAATTTAGTCATAAATTTTAATTTCACGATGATTGTGTGAAAAAAAAAGTATTTGGAAGCAAAAGACAAGTATTCTAACCCAGAAATGTTGTGAGGGATTCTTTATTTAAAAAATCAACCAATTCACATGAATAAGAAACCCAAATCAAGATAATGGACCCCATTGTTTGTTAGTATTGAATGAATTGTATGGATATGATCATTTTTTTCTTGATGAATATACTAGTTAATAAGGACAAAAAAAGATAACTTAATTGACATTGCAAGAACAATAGTGCTTGTAACAACAAAAGGATCCTGATTAGAATGTAGTGTATATAAAGTCTCATTATTTAGGTAATAACGCAAATCACATTAATACAAAATGCAAATTAGGTTGATTGACTCCTTTGGGTGAAGGAACAAAAGACATTTACATTTTCCATTGTGCGTCGACATGTTTGTTTTAATTAATATATTATATAATTTAGTCATAAATTTTAATCTCACGATGATTGTGTGAAAAGGAGTGTTTGGAAACAAAAGACAAGTCAAACAAACCAGAAATGTTGTGAGGAATTCTTTATTTAAATAATCAACCAATTCACATCAATAAGAAACCCAAATCAAGATTATGGACCCCATTGTTTGTTAGTATTGAATGAATTGTATAGATATGGACATTTTTTTCTTGATGAATATAGTTGCTAATAGGGAGACAAAAGATAATTTCATAGTCATTGCAAGAAAAATAGTGCTTGTACCAACAAAAGGATCCTCATTAGCATGTAATGAATATAAAGTCTCATTATTTTGGTAATAACCCAAATCAAACTAGTACGAAATGCAAATTAGGAAGAATGACTCCTTTGGGTGACGGAACTAAATACCTTTCGATTTTCAATTGTGCGTCCACATGTTTGTTTTAATTAATATATTGTGTAATTTAGTCATAAATTTTAATCTCACGATGATTGTGTGAAAAAGAGTGTTTGGAAATAAAAGACAAGTCTTCCAAACCAGAAATGTTGTGAGGGATTCTTTATTTAAAAAATCAACCAATTCACATGAATAAGAAACCCAAATCAAGATAATGGACACCATTGTTTGTTAGTATTGAATGAATTGTATGGATATGATCATTTTTTTCTTGATGAATATACTAGTTAATAAGGACAAAAAAAGATAACTTAATTGACATTGCAAGAACAATAGTGCTTGTAACAACAAAAGGATCCTGATTAGAATGTAGTGTATATAAAGTCTCATTATTTAGGTGATAACGCAAATCACATTAATACAAAATGCAAATTAGGTTGATTGACTCCTTTGGGTGAAGGAACAAAAGACATTTACATTTTCCATTGTGCGTCGACATGTTTGTTTTAATTAATATATTATATAATTTAGTCATAAATTTTAATCTCACGATGATTGTGTGAAAAAGAGTGTTTGGAAACAAAAGACAAGTCAAACAAACCAGAAATGTTGTGAGGAATTCTTTATTTAAATAATCAACCAATTCACATCAATAAGAAACCCAAATAAAGATTATGGACCCCATTGTTTGTTAGTATTGAATGAATTGTATAGATATGGACATTTTTTTCTTGATGAATATAGTTGCTAATAGGGAGACAAAAGATAATTTCATAGTCATTGCAAGAAAAATAGTGCTTGTACCAACAAAAGGATCCTCATTAGCATGTAATGAATATAAAGTCTCATTATTTTGGTAATAACCCAAATCAAACTAGTACGAAATGCAAATTAGGAAGAATGACTCCTTTGGGTGACGGAACTAAATACCTTTCGATTTTCAATTGTGCGTCCACATGTTTGTTCTAATTAATATACTGTGCAATTTAGTCATAAATTTTAATCTCACGATGATTGTTTGAAAAAAGAGTATTTGGAAACAAAAGACAAGTATTCCAAACCAGAAATGTTGTGAGAGATTCTTTATTTAAAAAATCAACCAATTCACATCAATAAGAAACCCTAATCAAAATTATGGACCCCATTGTTTGTTAGTATTGAATGAAGTGTATAGATATGGACATTTTTTTCTTGATGAATATAGTTGCTAATAGGGAGACAAAAGATAATTTCATAGTCATTGCAAGAAAAATAGTGCTTGTAACAACAAAAGGATCCTGATTAGCATGTAATGAATATAAAGTCTCATTATTTTGGTAACAACCCAAATCAAATTAGTATGAAATGCAAATTAGGAAGAATGACTCCTTTGGGTGACGGAACTAAATACCTTCCGATTTTCAATTGTGCGTCCACATGTTTGTTCTAATTAATATACTGTGCAATTTAGTCATAAATTTTGATCTCACGATGATTGTGTGAAAAAAGAGTATTTGGAAACAAAAGACAAGTATTCCAAACTAGAAATGTTATGAGGGATTCTTTATTTAAATGATCAACCAATTCACATCAATAAGACACCCAAATCAAGATTATGGACCCCATTGTTTATTAGTATTGAATGAATTGTATAGATATGGACATTTTTTTTTCTTGATGAATATATAGTTGCTAATAAGGGAGACAAAAGATAATTTCATAGTCATTGCAAGAAAACTAGTTCTTGTAACAATAAAAGGATCATGATTAGCATGTAATGAATATAAAGTCTCATTATTTTGGTAATAACCCAAATCACATTAGTACAAATGCAAATTAGGTTGAATGACTCCTTTGGGTGAAGGAACTAAACACATTTACATTTTCAATTGTGCGTCGACATGTTTGTTTTAATTAATATATTATATAATTTAGTCATAAATTTTAATCTGACGATGATTGTGTGAAAAAGAGTGTTTGGAAACAAAAGACAAGTCTAACAAACCAGAAATGTTGTGAGGGATTCTTTATTTAAATAATCAACCAATTCACATCAATAAGAAACCCAAATCAAGATTATGGACCCGATTGTTTTTTAGTATTAAATGAATTGTATAGATATGGACGTTTTTTCTTGATGAATATAGTTGCTAATAGGGAGACAAAAGATAATTTCCTAGTCATTGCAAGAAAAATAGTGCTTGTAACAACAAAAGGATCCTGATTAGCATGTAATGAATATAAAGTCTCATTATTTTTGTAATAACCCAAATCAAACTAGTACGAAATGCAAATTAGGAAGAATGACTCCTTTGGGTGACGGAACTAAATACCTTTTGATTTTCAATTGTGCGTCCACATGTTTGTTCTAATTAATATACTGGGAAATTTAGTCATAAATTTTAATCTCATGATGATTGTGTGAAAAAAGAGTATTTGGAAACAAAAGACAAGTATTCCAAACCAGAAATGTTGTGAGAGATTCTTTATTTAAAAAATCAACCAATTCACATCAATAAGAAACCCTAATCAAAATTATGGACCCCATTGTTTGTTAGTATTGAATGAAGTGTATAGATATGGACATTTTTTTCTTGATGAATATAGTTGCTAATAGGGAGACAAAAGATAATTTCATAGTCATTGCAAGAAAAATAGTGCTTGTAACAACAAAAGGATCCTGATTAGCATGTAATGAATATAAAGTCTCATTATTTTGGTAACAACCCAAATCAAATTAGTATGAAATGCAAATTAGGAAGAATGACTCCTTTGGGTGACGGAACTAAATACCTTCCGATTTTCAATTGTGCGTCCACATGTTTGTTCTAATTAATATACTGTGCAATTTAGTCATAAATTTTGATCTCACGATGATTGTGTGAAAAAAGAGTATTTGGAAACAAAAGACAAGTATTCCAAACTAGAAATGTTATGAGGGATTCTTTATTTAAATGATCAACCAATTCACATCAATAAGACACCCAAATCAAGATTATGGACCCCATTGTTTATTAGTATTGAATGAATTGTATAGATATGGACATTTTTTTCTTGATGAATATAGTTGCTAATAGGGAGACAAAAGATAATTTCATAGTCATTGCAAGAAAACTAGTTCTTGTAACAATAAAAGGATCCTGATTAGCATGTAATGAATATAAATATAAATTATTTTGGTAAATCATTTATTTTGGTAATAACCCAAATCACATTAGTACAAATGCAAATTAGGTTGAATGACTCCTTTGGGTGAAGGAACTAAACACATTTACATTTTCAATTATGCGTCGACATGTTTGTTTTAATTAATATATTATATAATTTAGTCATAAATTTTAATGTGACTATGATTGTGTGAAAAAGAGTGTTTGGAAACAAAAGACAAGTCTAACAAACCAGAAATGTTGTGAGGGATTCTTTATTTAAATAATCAACCAATTCACATCAATAAGAAACCCAAATCAAGATTATGGACCCCATTGTTTATTAGTATTGAATGAATCGTATAGATATGGACATTTTTTTTCTTGATGAATATATTTGCTAATAGGGAGACAAAAGATAATTTCATAGTCATTGCAAGAAAAATAGTGCTTGTAACAACAAAAGGATCCTGATTAGCATGTAATGAATATAAAGTCTCACTATTTTGGTAATAACCCAAATCAAACTGGTACGAAATGCAAATTAGGAAGAATGACTCCTTTGGGTGACGGAACTATATACCTTTTGATTTTCAATTGTGCGTCCACATGTTTGTTCTAATTAATATACTGTGCAATTTAGTCATAAATTTTAATCTCACGATGATTGTGTGAAAAAAGAGTATTTGGAAACAAAAGACAAATATTCCAAACCAGAAATGTTGTGAGGGATTCTTTATTTAAATAATCAACCAATTCACATCAATAAGAAACCCAAATCAAGATTATGGACCCCATTGTTTGTTAGTATTGAATGAATTGTATAGATATGGGCATTTTTTTTCTTGATGAATATAGTTGCTAATAGGGAGACAAAAGATAATTTCATAGTCATTGCAAGAAAAATAGTGCTTGTAACAACAAAAGGATCCTGATTAGCATGTAATGAATATAAAGTCTCATTATTTTGGTAATAACCCAAATCAAACTAGTACGAAATGCAAATTAGGAAGAATGACTCCTTTGGGTGACGGAACTAAATACCTTTTGATTTTCAATTGTGCGTCCACATGTTTGTTCTAATTAATATACCGTGCAATTGAATCATAAATTTTAATCTCACGATGTTTGTGTGAAAAACGAGTATTTGGAAACAAAAGACCATTATTCCAAACCAGAAATGTTGTGAGGGATTCTTTATTTAAAAAATCAACCAATTCACACCAATGAGAAACCCAAATCAAGATTATGGAGCACATTGTTTGTTAGTATTGAATGAATTGTATAGATATGGACATTTTTTTCTTGATTAATATAGTTGTTATTAGGGAGACAAAAGATAATTTCATGGTCATTGCAAGAAAAATAGTGCTTGTAACAACAATAGGAGCCCGATTAGCATGTAGTGAATATAAAGTCTCATTATTTAGGTAATAACCCAAATCACATTAGTACAAAATGCAAATTAGGTTGAATGACTCCGTTGGGTGATGGAACTAAACACATTTACATTTTCAATTGGGCATCGACATGTTTGTTTTAATTAATATACTGTGCAATTTAGTCATAAATTTTAATCTCACAATGATTGTGTGAAAAAGAGTATTTGGAAACAAAATACAAGTATTCCAAACCAGAAATGTTGTGAGGGATTCTTTATTTAAGAAATGAACCAATTCACATCAATGAGAAACCCAAATCAAGATTATGGAGCACATTTTTTGTTAGTATTGAATGAATTATATAGATATGGACATTTTCTTCTTTATGAATATAGTTGTGAATACAGAGACAAAAGATAATTTCATAGTCATTGTAAGAAAATAGTGTTTGTAACAACAATAGGAGCCTGATTAGCGTGTAGTGAATATAAAGTCTCATTATTTTGGTAATAACCCAAATCACATTAATACTAAATGCAAATTAGGTTGAATGACTCCTTTGGGTGAAGGAGCTAAACACATTTACATTTTCAATTGTGCGTCGACATGGTTGTTTTAATTAATATATTGTTTAATTTAGACATAAATTTTAATCTCACGATAATTGTGTAAAAAAAAAGTATTTGGAAACAAACACAAGTCTTCCAAACCAGAAATGTTGTGAGGGATACTTTATTTAAAACATCAACCAATTCACATCAATAAGAAACTCAAATCAATATGATAGACCCCATTGTTTGTTAGTATTGAATGAATTGTATAGATATGGACATTTTTTTCTTGATGAATATAGTTGCTAATAAGGAGAAAAAAGATAATTTCATAGTCATTGCAAAAAAAATAGTGCTTGTAACAACAAAAGGATCCTGATTAGCATGTAATGAATATAAAGTCTCATTATTTTGGTAATAACCCAAATCAAATTTGTACGAAATGCAAATTAGGAAAAATGACTCCTTTGGATGACGGAACTAAATACCTTTCGATTTTCAATCGTGCGTCCACATGTTTGTTTTAATTAATATACTGTGCAATTTAGTCATAAATTTTAATCTCACGATGATTGTGTGAAAAAAAAGTATTTCGAAACAAAAGACAAGTATTCCAACCCAGAAATGTTGTGAGGGATTCTTTATTTAAAAAATCAACCAATTCACATCAATAAGAAACCCTAATCAAGATTATGGACCCCATTGTTTGTTAGTATTGAATGAATTGTATAGATATGGACATTGTTTTCTTGATGAATATAGTTGTTAATACGGAGACAAAAGATAATTTCATAGTCATTCTAAGAAAATAGTGCTTGTAACAACAATAGGAGCCCGATTAGCATGTAATGAATATAAAGTCTCATTATTTAGGTAATAACCCAAATCACATTAGTACAAAATGCAATTTAGGTTTAATGACTCCGTTGGGTGATGGAATTAAACACATTTACTTTTTCAATTGTGCGTCGACATGTTTGTTTCAATTAATATACTGTGTAATTTAGTCATAAATTTTAATCTCACGATGATTGTGTGAAAAAGAGTATTTGGAAACAAAAGACAAGTATTCCAAACCAGAAATGTTGTGAGGGATTCTTTATTTAAAAAATCAACGAATTCACATCAATGAAAAACTATAATCAAGATTATGTATCCCATTGTTTGTTAGTATTGAGTGAATTGTATAGGTATGGACATTTTTTTCTTGATGAATATAGTTGCTAATAGGGAGACAAAAGATAATTTCATAGTCATTGCAAGAAAAATAGTGCTTGTAACAACAAAAGGATCCTGATTAGCATGTAATGAATATAGAGTCTCATTATTTTCGTAATAACCCAAATCAATCTAGTACAAAATGCAAATTAGGAAGAATGACTCCTTTGGGTGACGGAACTAAATACCTTTCGATTTTCAATTGTGCGTCCACATGTTTGTTCTAATTAATATACTGTGCAATTTAGTCATAAATTTTAATCTCACGATGATTGTGTGAAAAAAGAGTATTTGGAAACAAAAGACAAGTATTCCAAACCAGAAATATTGTGAGGGATTCTTTATTTAAAAAAATCAACCAATTCACATCAATAATAAGAAACCCTAATCAAAATTATGGACCCCCATTGTTTGTTAGTATTGAATGAATTGTATAGATATGGACATTTTTTTTCTTGATGAATATAGTTGCTAATAGGGAGACAAAAGATAATTTCATAGTCATTGCAAGAAAAATAGTGCTTGTAACAACAAAAGGATCATGATTAGCATGGAATGAATATAAAGTCTCATTATTTTGGTAATAACCCAAATCAAATTAGTACGAAATGCAAATTAGGAAGAATTACTCCTTTTGGGTGACGGAACTAAAACACATTTACATTTTCAATTGTGCGTCGACATGTTTGTTTTAATTAATATATTGTGTAATTTAGTCATAAATTTTAATCTCACGATGATTGTGTGAAAAAAGAGTGTTTGGAAAATAAAAGACAAGTCTTCCAAACCAGAAATGTTGTGAGGGATTCTTTATTTAAAAAAATCAACCAATTCACATGAATAAAGAAACCCAAATCAAGATAATGGACCCCATTGTTTGTTAGTATTGAATGAATTGTATGGATATGGACATTTTTTTCTTGATGAATATACTAGTTAATAAGGACACAAAAGATAACTTAATTGACATTGCAAGAACAATAGTGCTTGTAACAACAAAAGGATCCTGATTAGAATGTGGTGTATATAAAGTCTCATTATTTAGGTAATAACGCAAATCACATTAGTACAAAATGCAAATTAGGTTGATTGACTCCTTTGGGTGAAGGAACAAAAGACATTTACATTTTCCATTGTGCGTCGACATGTTTGTTTTAATTAATATATTATATAATTTAGTCATAAATTTTAATCTCACGATGATTGTGTGAAAAGGAGTGTTTGGAAACAATAGACAAGTCAAACAAACCAGAAATGTTGTGAGGGATTCTTTATTTAAATAATCAACCAATTCACATCAATAAGAAACCCAAATCAAGATTATGGACCCCATTGTTTGTTAGTATTGAATGAATTGTATAGATATGGACATTTTTTTCTTGATGAATATAGTTGCTAATAGGGAGACAAAAGATAATTTCATAGTCATTGCAAGAAAAATAGTGCTTGTAACAACAAAAAGGATCCTCATTAGCATGTAATGAATATAAAGTCTCATTATTTTGGTAATAACCCAAATCAAACTAGTACGAAATGCAAATTAGGAAGAATGACTCCTTTGGGTGACGGAACTAAATACCTTTTGATTTTCAATTGTGCGTCCACATAATTTAGTCATAATATAAGAAAATATTTCTTGTAACAACAATAGGAGCCTGATTAGCATGTAATGAATATAAAGTCTCATTATTTAGCTAATAACCCTAATCACATTAGTACAAACTGCAAATTAGGTTCAATGACTCCTTTGGATGACGGAACTAAATACCTTTCGATTTTCAATTATGCATCCACATGTTTGAGTTAATTAATATACTGTGCAATTTAGTCATAAATTTTAATCTCACGATGATTGTGTGAAAAAAGAGTATTTGGAAACAAAAGACAATTATTCCAAACCAGAAATGTTGTGAGGGATTCATCATTTTTGGCTAGCAAGCCTCCTCTTTTGATTTCAAAACACATTTTTTCATACATTTATCATGAAATATAACACATGTGGCTAAACAATCAAGTATATTAATTCAATCAAACAAGTATATACACCATTAAAACTCCAAATCTATTTAAATCGATCAGCCAAAGGTTTCATTCATCATGGTTTGCATTTCATACAAATGTTAACTCCTTTAATTCCTAAATAATGAGAATTTCTAATCACCTAATGTTAATTGGGCTCCTCTTGTTGTTCCCAAGACTATTTTTCATGCAATAACCTTGAAATTAACTTTTGTTCTTTCTTATCAACTATAATCATTCTGAAAAAAATGCTCCTGGACCATCTATAAGATGAATTCATTCAATTTAACAAACAATGGAGTCCTTGATTTTGAATTGCATTTCTTATTGATATTAATTGCAGAATTCAAAAATAGAGAGTTCCTCCCATCATTTTTGGCTAGCAAGCCTCCTCTTTTGATTTCAAAACACACTTTTTCATACATTTATCATGAAATATAACACATGTGGCTAAACAACCGAGTATATTAATTGAATCAAACAAGTATATACACCATTAAAACTCTAAATCTATTTAAATCCATCCGCCAAAGGTGTCATTCATCATGGTTTGCATTTCGTACAAATGTTAACTGGTTTAATTCCTAAATAATGAGAATTTCTAAACACCTAATGTTAATCAGGCTCCTCTTGTTGTTCCCAAGACTATTTTTCATGCAATGACTTTGAAATTAACTTTTTTTTCTTTCTTAATAAATATATTCATTATGAAAAAAATGCCCGTGAACCTCCAATTACATGAATTCATTCAATTTGACAAACGATGGAGTTCTTGATTTTGAATTGCTTTTCTTATTGATATTAGTGGTTGAATTCAGAAATAGGGAGTTCGTACCATCATTATTGGCTAGCAAGCCTCCTCTTTTGATTCCAAACACACTTTTTGATACATTTATCATGAAATATAACACATGTGGCTAAACAACATAGTTTATTAATTGAATCAAACAATTATATACACCAATAAAACTCCAAATCTATTTAAATCAATCATCCAAAGTTGCCATTAATCATGGCTTGCATTTCGCACAAATGTTAACTCGTTGAATTCCTAAATAATGAGAATTTCTAATCCCCTAATGCCAATTAGGCTAGTCTTGTTGTTCCAAGGATTATTTTTCATGCAATAACCTTGAAATTAACTTTTGATTCTTTCTTAATAACTATATTCATTATGAAAATATTGCCCTGGACCAACCATAACATGAATTCATTCAATTTAACAATCAATGGAGTCCTTGATTTTTAATTGCATTTGTTATAGATATTAGTTGTTGAATTCAGAAATAGAGAGTTCCTACCATCATTTTTGGCTAGCAAGCCTCCTCTTTTGATTCCAAACACACTTTTTGATCCATTTATCATGAAATATAACTCATATGCCTACACAACCTAGTACATTAATTGAATCAAACAAGTATATACACCAATAAAACTCCAACTCTATTTAAATCCATCATCCAAAGGTGCCATTAATCGTGGCTTGCATTTTGCACAAATGTTAACTCGTTTAATTCCTAAATAATGAGACATTCTAATCACCTAATGTTAATTAGGCTTCTCTTGTTATTACCATGACTATTTTTCATGCAATAACCTTGAAATTAACTTTTGAGTCTTTCTTAATAACTATAATCATTCTGAAAAAAATGCTCATGGACCATCTATAAGATGAATTCATTCAATTTAACAAACACTGGAGTCCTTGATTTTGAATAGCATTTCTTATTGATATTAATTGTAGAATTCAAAAATATTGAGTTCCTCCCATCATTTTTGGCTAGCAAGCCTCCTATTTTGATTCCAAACACACTTTTTGATGCATTTAACATGAAATATAACACATGTGGCTAAACAACCTAGTATATTAATTGAATCAAACGAGTATATACACCATTAAAACTCCAAATCTATTTAAATCCATCCGCCAAAGGTGTCATTCATCATGGTTTGCATTTCGTACAAATGCTAACTCGTTTAATTCCTAAATAATGAGAATTTCTAATCACCTAATGTTAATTGGGCTACTCTTGTTGTTCCCAAGACTATTTTTCATGCAATAACCTTGAAAAACATGCTCCTGGACCATCTATAAGATGAATTCATTCAATTTAACAAACAGTGGAGTCCTTGATTTTTAATTGCATTTCTTATGGATATTAATTGTAGAATTCAAAAATAGAAAGTTCCTCCCATCATTTTTGTCTAGCAAGCCTGCTATTTTGATTCCAAACACACTTTTTGATGCATTTAACATGAAATATAACACATGTGGCTAAACAACCTAGTATATTAATTGAATCAAACAAGTATATACACCATTAAAACTCCAAATCTATTTAAATCCATCACCCAAAGGTGTCAGTCATCATGGTTTGCATTTCGTATAAATGTTAACTGGTTTAATTCCTAAATAATGAGAATTTCTAATCACCTAATGTTAATTGGGCTCCTCTTGTTGTTCCCAGGACTATTTTTCATGCAATAACCTTGAAATTAACTTTTGTTTCTTTCTTAATAAATATATTCATTATGAAAAAAATGCCCGTGAACCACCAATTACATGAATTCATTCAATTTAACAAACGATGGAGTTCTTGATTTTTGAATTGCTTTTCTTATTGATATTATTTGTTGAATTCAGAAATAGAGAGTTCCTACCATCATTATTGCCTAGCAAGCCTCCTCTTTTGATTCTAAACACACTTTTTGATACATTTATCATGAAATTTAACACATGTGGCTAAACAACCTAGTTTATTAATTGAATCAAACAATTATATACACCAATAAAACTCCAAATCTATTTAAATCCATCATCCAAAGGTGCCATTAATCATGACTTGCATTTCGCACAAATGTTAACTCGTTGAATTCCTAAATAATGATAATTTCTAATCACCTAATGTTAATTAGGCTCTTCTTGTTGTTCCGAGGATTATTTTTCATGCAATAACCTTGAAATTAACTTTTGATTCTTTCTTAATAACTATATTCATTATGAAAAAAATGCCCTGGACCATCCATAACATGAATTCATTCAATTTAACAATCAATGGAGTCCTTGATTTTTAATTGCATTTGTTATAGATATTAGTTGTTGAATTCAGAAATAGAGTGTTCCTACCATCATTTTTCGCTAGCAAGCCTCCTCTTTTGATTCCAAACACACTTTTTGATACATTTATCATGAAATATAACTCATATGGCTAAATAACCTAGTACATTAATTGAATCAAACAAGTATATACACCAATAAAACTCCAAATCTATTTAAATCCATCATCCAAAGGTGCCATTAATCATGGCTTGCATTTCGCACAAATGTTAACTCGTTTAATTCCTAGATAATGAGACATTCTAATCACCTAATGTTAATTAGGCTTCTCTTGTTTTTACCATGACTATTTTTCATGCAATAACCTTGAAATTAACTTTTGAGTATTTCTTAATAACTATAATCATTCTGAAAAAAATGCTCATGGACCATCTATAAGATGAATTCATTCAATTTAACAAACAATGGAGTCCTTGATTTTGAATTGCATTTCTTATTGATATTAATTGTAGAATTCAAAAATAGCTAGTTCCTCCCATTATTTTTGGCTAGCAAGCCTCCTATTTTGATTCCAAACACACTTTTTGATACATTTAACATGAAATATAACACATGTGGCTAAACAACCTAGTATATTAATTGAATCAAACAAGTATATACACCATTAAAACTCCAAATCTATTTAAATCCATCAGCCAAAGGTGTCATTCATCATGGTTTGCATTTCGTGCAAATGTTAACTTGTTTAATTCCTAAATAATGAGAATTTCTAAAGAGCTAATGTTAATTGGGCTCCTCTTGTTCTTGCGAGGACTATTTTTCATGCAATGACCTTCAAAATAACTTATGTTTCTTTCTTAATAAATATATTCATTATGAAAAAAATGCCCATGAACCACCACTTACATGGATTCATTCAATTTAACAAACAATGAAGTTCTTGATTTTGAATTGCATTTTTTATTGATTTTAATTATAGAATTCAAAAATAGAGAGTTCCTCCCATCATTTTTGGGTAGCAAGCCTCCTCTTTTGATTTCAAAACACACTTTTTCATGCATTTATCATGAAATATAACACATGTGGCTAAACTACCGAGTATATTAATTGAATCAAACAAGTATATACTCCATTAAAACTCCAAATGTATTTAAATCCATCCGCCAGAGGAGCCATTCATCATGGTTTGCATTTCGTACAAATGTTAACTCATTTAATTCCTAAATAATGAGAATTTCTAATCACCTAATGTTAATTAGGCTCTTCTTGTTGTTCCGAGGATTATTTTTCATTCAAAAACCTTGAAATTAATTTTTGATTCTTTCTTAATAACTATATTCATTATGAAAAAAATGCCCTGGACCATCCATAACATGAATTCATTCAATTTAACAAACAATGGAGTCGTTGATTTTGAATAGCATTTCTTATTGATATTAATTGTAGAATTCAAAAATAGAGAGTTTCTCCCATCATTTTTGGCTAGCAAGCCTCCTATTTTGCTTCCAAACACACTTTTTGATGCATTTAACATGAAATATAACACATGTGGCTAAACAACCTAGTATATTAATTGAATCAAACGAGTATATACACAATTAAAACTCCAAATCTATTTAAATCCATCCGCCAAAGGTGTCATTCATCATGGTTTGCATTTCGTACAAATGTTAACTCGTTTAATTCCTAAATAATGAGAATTTCTAATCACCTAATGTTAATTGGGCTCCTCTTGTTGTTCCCAAGACTATTTTTCATGCAATAACCTTGAAATTAACTTTTGTTCTTTCTTATTATCTATAATCATTCTGAAAAACATGCTACTGGACCATCTATAAGATGAATTTATTCAATTTAACAAAAAATGGAGTCCTTGATTTTGAATTGAATTTCTTATCGATATTAATTGTAGAATTCAAAAATAGAGAGTTCCTCCCATCATTTTTGACTACCAAGCCCTCTATTTTGATTCCAAACACACTTTTTGATGCATTTAACATGAAAGATAACACATGTTGCTAAACAACCTAGTTTATGAATTGAATGAAACAAGTAGATACACCATTAAAACTCCAAATCTACTTAAATCCATCAGCCAAAGGTGGCATTCAACATGGTTTGCATGTCGTATAAATGTTAAGTCGTTTAATTCCTAAATAATGAGAATTTCTAATCACCTAATGTTAATTGTGCTCCACTCTTGTTGTTCCCAGGACTATTTTTCTTGCAATAACCTTAAAATTAACTTTTGTTTCTTTCTTATTAACTATAATCATTATGAAAAAAATGCTCCTTGACCATCTATAAGATGAATTCATTCAATTTAATAAACAATGGAGTCGTTGATTTTAAATTGCATTTCTTATCGATATTAATTGTAGAATTCAAAAATAGAGAGTTCCTCCCATCATTTTTGGCTAGCAAGCCTCCTCTTTTAATTTCGAAACACACTTTTTCATACATTTATCATGAAATATAACACATGTGGCTAAACAACCGAGTATATTAATTGAATCAAACAAGTATATACACCATTAAAACACCAAATCTATTTAAATCCATCAGCCAAAGGTGTCATTCATCATGGTTTGCATTTCGTACAAATGTTAACTCGTTTAATTCCTAAATAATGAGAATTTCTAATCACCTAATGTTAATTGGGCTCCTCTTGTTGTTCCCAGGACTATTTTTCATGCAATAACCTAGAAATTAACTTTTGTTCTTTCTTATTAACTATAATCATTCTGAAAAACATGTTCTTGGGCCATCTATAAGATGAATTCATTCAATTTAACAAACAGTGGAGTCCTTGATTTTTAATTGCATTTCTTATGGATATTAATTGTAGAATTCAAAAATAGAAAGTTCATCCCATCATTTTTGTCTAGCAAGCCTGCTATTTTGATTCCAAACACACTTTTTGATGCATTTAACATGAAATATAACACATGTGGCTAAACAACCTAGTATATTAATTGAATCAAACAAGTATATACACCATTAAAACTCCAAATCTATTTAAATCCGTCACCCAAAGGTGTCAGTCATCATGGTTTGCATTTCGTATAAATGTTAACTGGTTTAATTCCTAAATAATGAGAATTTCTAATCACCTAATTTTAATTGGGCTCCTCTTGTTGTTGCCAGGACTATTTTTCATGCAATAACCTTGAAATTAACTTTTGTTTCTTTCTTAATAAATATATTTATTATGAAAAAAATGCCTGTGAACCACCAATTACATGAATTCATTCAATTTAACAAACGATGGAGTTCTTGATTTTGAATTGCTTTTCTTATTGATATTTGTTGTTGAATTCAGAAATAGAGAGTTCCTACCATCATTATTGGCTAGCAAGCTCCTCTTTTGATTCCAAACACACTTTTTGATACATTTATCATGAAATATAACACATGTGGCTAAACAACCTAGTTTATTAATTGAATCAAACAATTATATACACCAATAAAACTCCAAATCTATTTAAATCCATCATCCAAAGGTGCCATTAATCATGACTTGCATTTCGCACAAATGTTAACTCGTTGAATTCCTAAATAATGATAATTTCTATCCACCTAATGTTAATTAGGCTCTTCTCGTTGTTCCAAAGATTATTTTTCATGCAATAACCTTGAAATTAACTTTTGATTCTTTCTTAATAACTATATTCATTATGAAAAAAATGCTCTGGACCATCCATAACATGAATTCATTCAATTTAACAATCAATGGAGTCCTTGATTTTTAATTGCATTTGTTATAGATATTAGTTGTTGAATTCAGAAATAGAGTGTTCCTACCATCATTTTTCGCTAGCAAGCCTCCTCTTTTGATTCCAAACACACTTTTTGATACATTTATCATGAAATATAACTCATATGGCTAAATAACCTAGTACATTAATTGAATCAAACAAGTATATACACCAATAAAACTCCAAATCTATTTAAATCCATCATCCAAAGGTGCCATTAATCATGGCTTGCATTTCGCACAAATGTTAACTCGTTTAATTCCTAAATAATGAGACATTCTAATCACCTAATGTTATTTAGGCTTCTCTTGTTTTTACCATGACTATTTTTCATGCAATAACCTTGAAATTAACTTTTGAGTCTTTCTTAATAACTATATTCATTCTGAAAAAAAATGCTCATGGACCATCCATAAGATGAATTCATTCAATTTAACAAACAATGGAGTCCTCGATTTTGAATTGCATTTCTTATTGATATTAATTGTAGAATTCAAAAATAGCTAGTTCCTCCCATCATTTTTGGCTAGCAAGCCTCCTATTTTGATTCCAAACACACTTTTTGATACATTTAACATGAAATATAACACATGTGGCTAAACAACCTAGTATATTAATTGAATCAAACAAGTATATACACCATTAAAACTCCAAATCTATTTAAATCCATCAGCCAATGGTGTCATTCATCATGGTTTGCATTTCGTACAAATGTTAACTGGTTTAATTCCTAAATAATGAGAATTTCTAAACACCTAATGTTAATTGGGCTCCTCTTGTTCTTCCGAGTACTATTTTTCATGCAATGACCTTGAAATTAACTTATGTTTCTTTCTTAATAAATATATTCATTATGAAAAAAATGCCCATGAACCACCAATTACATGGATTCATTCAATTTAACAAACAATGAAGTTCTTGATTTTGACTTGCATTTTTTATTGATTTTAATTATAGAATTCAAAAATAGAGAGTTCCTCCCATCATTTTTGGGTAGCAAGCCTCCTCTTTTGATTTCAAAACACACTTTTTCATGCATTTATCATGAAATATAACACATGTGGCTAAACTACCGAGTATATTAATTGAATCAAACAAGTATATACTCCATTAAAACTCCAAATCTATTTAAATCCATCCGCCAAAGGAGTCATTCATCATGGTTTGCATTTCGTACAAATGTTAACTCCTTTAATTCGTAAATAATGAGAATTTCTAATCACCTAATGTTAATTAGACTCTTTTTGTTGTTCCAAGGATTATTGTTCATTCAATAACCTTGAAATTAACTTTTGATTCTTTCTTAATAACTATATTCATTATGAAAAAAATGCCATGGACCATCCATAACATGAATTCATTCAATTTAACAAACAATGGAGTCCTTGATTTTGAATTGCATTTCTTATCGATATTAATTGTAGAATTCAAAAATATAGAGTTTCTCCCATCATTTTTGGCTAGCAAGCCTCCTCTTTTGATTCAAAACACACTTTTTGATGCAATTATCATGAAATATAACTCATATGGCTAAACAACCAAGTACATTAATTCAATCAAACAAGTATATACACCAATAAAACTCCAAATCTATTTAAATCCATCATCCAAAGGTGCCATTAACCATGGCTTGCATTTTGCACAAATGTTAACTCGTTTAATTCATAAATAATGAGACATTCTCATCACCTAATGTTAATTAGGCTTCTCTTGTTTTTACCATGACTATTTTTCATGCAATAACCTTGAAATTAACTTTTGAGTCTTTCTTAATAACTATAATCATTCTCAAAAAAATGCTCATGGACCATCTATAAGATGAATTCATTCAATTTAACAAACAATGGAGTCCTCAATTTTGAATTGCATTTCAAATCGATATTAATTGTAGAATTCAAAAATAGAGAGTTCCTCCCATCATTTTTGGCTACCAAGCCTCCTATTTTGATTCCAAACACACTTTTTGATGCATTTAAAATGACATATAACACATGTGGCTAAACAATCAAGTATATTAATTGAATCAAACAAGTATATACACCATTAAAACTCCACATCTATTTAAATCCATCAGCCAAATGTGTCATTCATCATGGTTTGCATTTCGTACAAATGTTAACTCGTTTCATTCCTAAATAATGAGAATTTCTAATCACCTAATGTTAATTAGGCTCTTATTGTTGTTTCCGAGGATTATTTTTCATTCAATAACCTTGAAATTTACTTTTGATTCTTTCTTAATAACTATATTCATTATGAAAAAAATGCCCTGGACCATCCATAACATGAATTCATTCAATTTAACAAACAATGGAGTCCTTGATTTTGAATTGCATTTCTTATCAATATTAATTGTAGAATTCAAAAATAGAGAGTTCCTCCCATCATTTTTGGCTAGCAAGCCTCCTCTTTTGATTCCAAACACACTTTTTGATACATTTATCATGAAATATAACTCATATGGCTAAACAACCTAGTACATTAATTGAATCAAACAAGTATATACACCAATAAAACTCCAAATCTATTTAAATCCATCAGCCAAAGGTGTCATTCATCATGGTTTGCATTTCGTACAAATGTTAACTCATTTAATTCCTAAATAATGAGAATTTCTGATCACCTAATGTTAATTGGGATCCTGTTGTTGTTGCCAGGACTATTTTTCATGCAATAACCTTGAAATTAACTTTTGTTTCTTTCTTAATAAATATAATCATTCTGAAAAAAAAGCTCCTCACCATCTATAAGATGAATTCATTCAATTTAACAAACAATGGAGTCCTTGATTTTGAATTGCATTTCTTATTGATATTAATTATTGAATTCAAATATAGAGAGTTCCTCCCATTACTTTTGGCTAGCAAGCCTCCTCTTTGGATTTCAAAACACACTTTTTCATACATTTATCATGAAATATAACACATGTGGCTAAAACAATCGAGTATATTAATTCAATCAAACAAGTATATACACCATTAAAACACCAAATCTATTTAAATCCATCAGCCAAAGGTGTCATTCATCATGGTTTGCATTTCGTACAAATGTTAACTCGTTTAATTCCCTAATAATGAGAATTTCTAATCACCTAATGTTAATTGGGCTCCTCTTGTTGTTCCCAGGACTATTTTTCATGCAATAACCTTGAAATTAACTTTTGTTCTTTCTTATCAACGATAATCATTCTGAAAAAAATGCTCCTGGACCATCTATAAGATGAATTCATTCAATTTAACAAACAATGGAGTCCTTGATTTTGAATTGCATTTCTTATCGATATTAATTGTAGAATTCAAAAATAGAGAGTACCTCCCCCATCATTTTTTTCTAGCAAGCCTCCTCTTTTGATTTCAAAACACACTTTTTCATACATTTATCATGAAATATAACACATGTGGCTAAACAACTGAGTATATTAATTGAATCAAACAAGTATATACACCATTAAAACTCCAAATCTATTTAAATCCATCACCCAAAGGTGTCAGTCATCATGGGTTTGCATTTCGTACAAATGTTAACTGGTTTAATTCCTAAATAATGAGAATTTCTAATCACCTAATGTTAATTGGGCTCCTCTTGTTGTTCCCAGGACTATTTTTCATGCAATAACCTTGAAATTATCTTTTGTTTCTTTCTTATCAACTATAATCATTCTGAAAAAAAAGCTCCTCGACCATCTATAAGATGAATTCATTCAATTTAATAAACAATGGAGTCCTTGATTTTGAATTGCATTTCTTATCGATATTAATTGTAGAATTCAAAAATAGAGAGTTCCTCCCATCATTTTTGGCTAGCAAGCCTCCTCTTTTGATTTCAAAACACACTTTTTCATACATTTATCATGAAATATAACACATGTGGCTAAACAATCGAGTATATATAATTGAATCAAACAAGTATATACACCATTAAAACTCCCAAATCTATTTAAATCCATCACCCAAAGGTGTCATTCATCATGGTTTGCATTTCGTACAAATGTTAACTCGTTTAAATCCTAAATAATGAGAATTTTCTAATCACCTAATGTTAATTGGGCTCCTCTTGTTGTTCCCAGGACTATTTTTCATGCAATAACCTTGAAATTAACTTTTGTTTCTTTCTTATCAACTATAATCATTCTGAAAAAAAAAGCTCCTGGACCATCTATAAGATGAATTCATTCAATTTAACAAAAACAATGGAGTCCTTGATTTTTGAATTGCATTTCTTATCGATATTAATTGTAGAATTCAAAAATAGAGAGTTCCTCCCATCATTTTTGGCTAGCAAGCCTCCTCTTTTGATTTCAAAACACACTTTTTCATACATTTATCATGAAATATAACACATGTGGCTAAACAACCGAGTATATTAATTGAATCAAACAAGTATATACACCATTAAAACTCCAAATCTATTTAAATTCATCACCCAAGGTGTCAGTCATCATGGTTTGCATTTCGTACAAATGTTAACTGGTTTTAATTCCTAAATAATGAGAATTTCTAATCACCTAATGTTAATTGGGCTCCTCTTGTTGTTCCCAGGACTATTTTTCATGCAATAACCTTGAAATTATCTTTTGTTTCTTTCTTATCAACTATAATCATTCTGAAAAAAAAGCTCCTCGACCATCTATAAGATGAATTCATTCAATTTAATAAACAATGGAGTCCTTGATTTTGAATTGCATTTCTTATCGATATTAATTGTAGAATTCAAAAATAGAGAGTTCCTCCCATCATTTTTGGCTAGCAAGCCTCCTCTTTTGATTTCAAAACACACTTTTTCATACATTTATCATGAAATATAACACATGTGGCTAAACAACCGAGTATATTAATTGAATCAAACAAGTATATACACCATTAAAACTCCAAATCTATTTAAATCCATCACCCAAAGGTGTCAGTCATCATGGTTTGCATTTCGTACAAATGTTAACTCGTTTAATTCCTAAATAATGAGAATTTCTAATCACCTAATGTTAATTGGGCTCCTCTTGTTGTTCCCCAAGACTATTTTTCATGCAATAACCTTGAAATTAACTTTTGTTCTTTCTCTTATCAACTATAATCATTCTGAAAAAAAAGCTCCTGGACCATCTATAAGATGAATTCATTCAATTTAACAAACAATGGAGTCCTTGATTTTGAATTGCATTTCTTATCGATATTAATTGTAGAATTCAAAAATAGAGAGTTCCTCCCATCATTTTTTGGCTAGCAAGCCTCCTCTTTTGATTTCAAAACACACACTTTTTCATACATTTATCATGAAATATAACACATGTGGCTAAACAACTGAGTATATTAATTGAATCAAACAAGTATATACACCATTAAAACACCAAATCTATTTAAATCTATCAGCCAAAGGTGTCATTCATCATGGTTTGCATTTCGTACAAATGTTAACTCGTTTAATTCCTAAATAATGAGAATTTCTAATCACCTAATGTTAATTGGGCTCCTCTTGTTGTTCCCAGGACTATTTTTCATGCAATAACCTTGAAATTAACTTTTGTTCTTTCTTATCAACTATAATCATTCTGAAAAAAATGCTCCTGGACCATCTAGAAGATGAATTCATTCAATTTAACAAACAATGGAGTCCTTGATTTTGAATTGCATTTCTTATCGATATTAATTGCAGAATTCAAAAATAGAGAGTTCCTCCCATCATTTTTGGCTAGCAAGCCTCCTCTTTTGATTTCAAAACACACTTTTTCATACATTTATCATGAAATATAACACATGTGGCTAAACAATCGAGTATATTAATTCAATCAAACAAGTATATACACCATTAAAACACCAAATCTATTTAAATCTATCAGCCAAAGGTGTCATTCATCATGGTTTGCATTTCGTACAAATGTTAACTTGTTTAATTCCTAAATAATGAGAATTTCTAATCACCTAATGTTAATTGGGCTCCTCTTGTTGTTCCCAGGACTATTTTTCATGCAATAACCTTTGAAATTAACTTTTGTTTCTTCTCTTATCAACTATAATCATTCTGAAAAAAATGCTCCTCCTGGACCATCTAGAAGATGAATTCATTCAATTTAACAAACAATGGAGTCCTTGATTTTGAATTGCATTTCTTATCGATATTAATTGCAGAATTCGAAAATAGAGAGTTCCTCCCATCATTTTTGGCTAGCAAGCCTCCTCTTTTGATTTCAAAACACACTTTTTCATACATTTATCATGAAATATAACACATGTGGCTAAACAATCGAGTATATTAATTCAATCAAACAAGTATATACACCATTAAAACACCAAATCTATTTAAATCTATCAGCCAAAGGTGTCATTCATCATGGTTTGCATTTCGTACAAATGTTAACTCGTTTAATTCCTAAATAATGAGAATTTCTAATCACCTAATGTTAATTGGGCTCCTCTTGTTGTTCCCAAGACTATTTTTCATGCAATAACCTTGAAATTAACTTTTGTTCTTTCTTATTAACTATAATCATTCTGAAAAACATGCTCTTGGACCATCTATAAGATGAATTCATTCAATTTAACAAACAATGGAGTCCTTGATTTTGAATTGCATTTCTTATCGATATTAATTGTAGAATTCAAAAATAGAGAGTTCCTCCCATCATTTTTGGCTAGCAAGCCCACTATTTTGATTCCAAACACACTTTTTGATGTATTTAACATGAAAGATAACACATGTTGCTAAACAGCATAGTTTATTAATTGAATCAAACAAGTATATACACCATTCAAATTCCAAATCTACTTAAATCCATCAGCCAAAGGTGGCATTCAACATGGTTTGCATTTCGTATAAATGTTAACTTGTTTAATTCCTAAATAATGAGAATTTCTAATCACCTAATGTTAATTGGGCTCCTCTTGTTGTTCCCAGGACTATTTTTCATGCAATAACCTTGAAATTAACTTTTGTTTCTTTCTTATCAACTATAATCATTCTGAAAAAAAAGCTCCTCGACCATCTATAAGATGAATTCATTCAATTTAATAAACAATGGAGTCCTTGATTTTGAATTGCATTTCTTATCGATATTAATTGTAGAATTCAAAAATAGAGAGTTCCTCCCATCATTTTTGGCTAGCAAGCCTCCTCTTTTGATTTCAAAACACACTTTTTCATACATTTATCATGAAATATAACACATGTGGCTAAACAACCGAGTATATTAATTGAATCAAACAAGTATATACACCATTAAAACTCCAAATCTATTTAAATCCATCACCCAAAGGTGTCAGTCATCATGGTTTGCATTTCGTACAAATGTTAACTGGTTTAATTCCTAAATAATGAGAATTTCTAATCACCTAATGTTAATTGGGCTCCTCTTGTTGTTCCCAGGACTATTTTTCATGCAATAACCTTGAAATTAACTTTTGTTTCTTTCTTATCAACTATAATCATTCTGAAAAAAAAGCTCCTCGACCATCTATAAGATGAATTCATTCAATTTAACTAAAACAATGGAGTCCTTGATTTTGAATTGCATTTCTTATCGATATTAATTGTAGATTCAAAAAATAGAGAGTTCCTCCCATCATTTTTGGCTAGCAAGCCTCCTCTTTTGATTTCAAAACACACTTTTTCATACATTTATCATGAAATATAACACATGTGGCTAAACAACCGAGTATATTAATTGAATCAAACAAGTATATACACACCATTAAAACTCCAAATCTATTTAAATCTATCAGCCAAAGGTGTCATTCATCATGGTTTGCATTTCGTACAAATGTTAACTCGTTTAATTCCTAAATAATGAGAATTTCTAATCACCTAATGTTAATTGGGCTCCTCTTGTTGTTCCCAAGACTATTTTTCATGCAATAACCTTGAAATTAACTTTTGTTCTTTCTTATTAACTATAATCATTCTGAAAAACATGCTCTTGGACCATCTATAAGATGAATTCATTCAATTTAACAAACAATGGAGTCCTTGATTTTGAATTGCATTTCTTATCGATATTAATTGTAGAATTCAAAAATAGAGAGTTCCTCCCATCATTTTTGGCTAGCAAGCCCACTATTTTGATTCCAAACACACTTTTTGATGTATTTAACATGAAAGATAACACATGTTGCTAAACAGCATAGTTTATTAATTGAATCAAACAAGTATATACACCATTCAAATTCCAAATCTACTTAAATCCATCAGCCAAAGGTGGCATTCAACAGGTTTTGCATTTCGTATAAATGTTAACTGGTTTAATTCCTAAATAATGAGAATTTCTAATCACCTAATGTTAATTGTGCTCCTCTTGTTGTTCCCAGGACTATTTTTCTTGCAATAACCTTGAAATTAACTTTTGTTTCTTTCTTATTAACTATAATCATTCTAAAAAAAATGCTCCCCGACCATCTATAAGATGAATTCATTCAATTTAATAAACAATGGAGTCCTTGATTTTGAATTGCATTTCTTATCGATATTAATTTGTAGAATTCAAAAATAGAGAGTTTCTCCCATCATTTTTGGCTAGCAAGCCTCCTCTTTTGATTTCAAAACACACTTTTTCATACATTTATCATGAAATATAACACATGTGGCTAAACAATCGAGTATATTAATTCAATCAAACAAGTATATACACCATTAAAACACCAAATCTATTTAAATCTATCAGCCAAAGGTGTCATTCATCATGGTTTGCATTTCGTACAAATGTTAACTCGTTTAATTCCTAAATAATGAGAATTTCTAATCACCTAATGTTAATTGGGCTCCTCTTGTTGTTCCCAGGACTATTTTTCATGCAATAACCTTGAAATTAACTTTTGTTCTTTTCTTATCAACTATAATCATTCTGAAAAAAAATGCTCCTGGACCATCTATAAGATGAATTCATTCAATTTAACAAACAATGGAGTCCTTGATTTTGAATTGCATTTCTTATCGATATTAATTGCAGAATTCAAAAATAGAGAGTTCCTCCCATCATTTTTGGCTAGCAAGCCTCCTCTTTTGATTTCAAAACACACTTTTTCATACATTTATCATGAAATATAACACATGTGGCTAAACAACTAGTAGTATATTAATTGAATCAAACAAGTATATACACCATTAAAACACCAAATCTATTTAAATCTATCAGCCAAAGGTGTCATTCATCATGGTTTGCATTTCGTACAAATGTTAACTCGTTTTAATTCCTAAATAATGAGAATTTCTAATCACCTAATGTTAATTGGGCTCCTCTTGTTGTTCCCAGGACTATTTTTCATGCAATAACCTTGAAATTATCTTTTGTTTCTTTCTTATCAACTATAATCATTCTGAAAAAAAAGCTCCTCGACCATCTATAAGATGAATTCATTCAATTTAATAAACAATGGAGTCCTTGATTTTGAATTGCATTTCTTATCGATATTAATTTGCAGAATTCAAAAATAGAGAGTTCCTCCCATCATTTTTGGCTAGCAAGCCTCCTCTTTTGATTTCAAAACACACTTTTTCATACATTTATCATGAAATATAACACATGTGGCTAAACAATCGAGTATATTAATTGAATCAAACAAGTATATACACCATTAAAACACGAAATCTATTTAAATCTATCAGCCAAAGGTGTCATTCATCATGGTTTTGCATTTCGTACAAATGTTAACTCGTTTTAATTCCTAAATAATGAGAATTTCTAATCACCTAATGTTAATTGGGCTCCTCTTGTTGTTCCCAGGACTATTTTTCATGCAATAACCTTGAAATTAAACTTTTGTTTCTTTCTTATCAACTATAATCATTCTGAAAAAAAAAAAATGCTCCTGGACCATCTAGAAGATGAATTCATTCAATTTAACAAAACAATGGAGTCCTTGATTTTGAATTGCATTTCTTATCGATATTAATTGTAGAATTCAAAAATAGAGAGTTCCTCCCATCATTTTTGGCTAGCAAGCCTCCTCTTTTGATTTCAAAACACACTTTTTTTCATACATTTTATCATGAAATATAACACATGTGGCTAAACAACCGAGTATATTAATTGAATCAAACAAGTATATACACCATTAAAACTCCAAATCTATTTAAATCTCATCAGCCAAAGGTGCCATTCATCATGGTTTGCATTTCGTACAAATGTTAACTCGTTTAATTCCTAAATAATGAGAATTTCTAATCACCTAATGTTAATTGGGCTCCTCTTGTTGTTCCCAAGACTATTTTTCATGCAATAACCTTGAAATTAACTTTTGTGTTCTTTCTTATTAACTATAATCATTCTGAAAAAAAATGCTCCTGGACCATCTATAAGATGAATTCATTCAATTTAACAAACAATGGAGTCCTTGATTTTGAATTGCATTTCTTATCGATATTAATTGTAGAATTCAAAAATAGAGAGTTCCTCCCATCATTTTTGGCTAGCAAGCCCACTATTTTGATTCCAAACACACTTTTTGATGTATTTAACATGAAAGATAACACATGTTGCTAAACAGCATAGTTTATTAAATTGAATCAAAACAAGTATATACACCATTCAAATTCCAAATCTACTTAAATCCATCAGCCAAAGGTGGCATTCAACATGGTTTGCATTTCGTATAAATGTTAACTTGTTTAATTCCTAAATAATGAGAATTTCTAATCACCTAATGTTAATTGTGCTCCTCTTGTTGTTCCCAGGACTATTTTTCTTGCAATAACCTTGAAATTAACTTTTGTTTCTTTCTTATTTAACTATAATCATTCTGAAAAAAAATGCTCTCCTCGACCATCTATAAGATGAATTCATTCAATTTAACAAACAATGGAGTCCTTGATTTTGAATTGCATTTCTTATCGATATTAATTGCAGAATTCAAAAATAGAGAGTTCCTCCCATCATTTTTCGCTAGCAAGCCTCCTCTTTTGATTTCAAAACACACTTTTTCATACATTTATCATGAAATATAACACATGTGGCTAAACAACTGAATATATTAATTGAATCAAACAAGTATATATACACCATTAAAACACCAAATCTATTTAAATCTATCAGCCAAAGGTGTCATTCATCATGGTTTGCATTTCGTACAAATGTTAACTCGTTTAATTCCCTAAATAATGAGAGAATTTCTAATCACCTAATGTTAATTGGGCTCCTCTTGTTGTTCCCAAGACTATTTTTCATGCAATAACCTTGAAATTAACTTTTGTTTTCTTTCTTATCAACTATAATCATTCTGAAAAAAATGCTCCTGGACCATCTATAAGATGAATTCATTCAATTTAAACAAACAATGGAGTCAGTCCTTGATTTTGAATTGCATTTCTTATCGATATTAATTGCAGAATTCAAAAATAGAGAGTTCCCTCCCATCATTTTTGGCTAGCAAGCCTCCTCTTTTTGATTTCAAAACACACTTTTTCATACATTTATCATGAAATATAAAACACATGTGGCTAAACAATCGAGTATATTAATTGAATCAAACAAGTATATACACCATTTAAAACACCAAATCTATTTAAATCTATCAGCCAAAGGTGTCATTCATCATGGTTTGCATTTCGTACAAATGTTAACTCGTTTAAAATCCCTAAATAATGAGAATTTTCTAATCACCTAATGTTAATTGGGCTCCTCTTGTTGTTCCCAGGACTATTTTTCATGCAATAACCTTGAAATTAACTTTTTGTTCTTTCTTATCAACTATAATCATTCTGAAAAAAAATGCTCCTGGACCATCTAGAAGATGAATTCATTCAATTTAACAAACAAATGGAGTCCTTGATTTTGAATTGCATTTCTTATCGATTATTAATTGCAGAATTCAAAAATAGAGAGTTCCTCCCATCATTTTTGGCTAGCAAGCCTCCTCTTTTGATTTCAAAACACACTTTTTTCATACATTTATCATGAAATATAAACACATGTGGCTAAACAATCGAGTATATTAATTCAATCAAACAAGTATATACACCATTAAAAACTCCAAATCTATTTAAATCTCTATCAGCCAAAGGTGTCATTCATCATGGTTTGCATTTCGTACAAATGTTAACTCGTTTAATTCCTAAATAATGAGAATTTCTAATCACCTAATGTTAATTGGGCTCCTCTTGTTGTTCCCAAGGACTATTTTTCATGCAATAACCTTGAAATTAACTTTTGTTTCTTTCTTATCTAACTATAATCATTCTGAAAAAAAATGCTCCTGGGGCCATCTATAAGATGAATTCATTCAATTTAACAAACAATGGAGTCCTTGATTTTGAATTGCATTTCTTATCGATATTAATTGCAGAATTCAAAAATAGAGAGTTCCTCCCATCATTTTTGGCTAGCAAGCCTCTCTTTTTGATTTCAAAACACACTTTTTTTCATACATTTTATCATGAAATATAACACATGTGGCTAAACAACCGAGTATATTAATTGAATCAAAACAAGTATATTACACCATTAAAAACTCCAAATCTATTTAAATCCATCAGCCAAAGGTGTCATTCATCATGGTTTGCATTTCGTACAAATGTTAACTTTAACATTTTAATTCCTAAATAATGAGAATTTCTAATCACCTAATGTTAATTGGGCTCCTCTTGTTGTTCCCCAAGGACTATTTTTTCATGCAATAACCCTTGAAATTAACTTTTGTTTCTTTCTTATTAACTATAATCATTCTGAAAAAAAATGCTCCTGGACCATCTATAAAGATGAATTCATTCAATTTAACAAACAATGGAGTCCTTGATTTTGAATTGCATTTCTTATCGATATTAATTGTAGAATTCAAAAATAGAGAGTTCCTCCCATCATTTTTGGCTAGCAAGCCCACTATTTTGATTCCAAACACACTTTTTGATGCATTTAACATGAAATATAACACATGTGGCTAAACAACATAGTTTATTAATTGAATCAAACAAGTATATACACCATTAAAACTCCAAATCTATTTAAATCCATCACCCAAAAGGTGTCAGTCATCATGGTTTGCATTTCGTACAAATGTTAACTGGTTAATTCCTAAATAATGAGAATTTCTAATCACCTAATGTTAATTGGGCTCCTCTTGTTGTTCCTAGGACTATTTTTTCATGCAATAACCTTGAAATTAACTTTTGTTTCTTTCTTATCAACTATAATCATTCTGAAAAAAATGCTCCTGGACCATCTATAAGATGAATTCATTCAATTTAACAAACAATGGAGTCCTTGATTTTTGAATTGCATTTCTTATCGATATTAATTATAGAATTTCAAAAATAGAGAGTTCCTCCCATCATTTTTTTGGCTAGCAAGCCTCTTCTTTTGATTTCAAAACACACTTTTTCATACATTTATCATGAAATATAACACATGTGGCTAAACAACCGAGTATATTAATTGAATCAAACAAGTATATCACCATTAAAATTTCCAAATCTATTTAAATCCATCACACCCAAAGGTGTAATTCATCATGGTTTGCATTTCGTACAAACAAATTTAACTGGTTTAATTCCTAAATAATGAGAATTTCTAATCACCTAATGTTAATTGGGCTCCTTTGTTGTTCCCCCAGGACTATTTTTTCTAGCAATAACCTATGAAATTTTACTTTTTTTTTCTTTTTCTTAGTTAATATATAACATTATTTTTGGCTAGCAATCCACCAATTTTGATTCCAAACACACTTTTTGATGCATTAACATGAAATATAACACATGTGGCTAAACAACCAAGTATATTAATTGAATCAAAATCTAAGTATATACACCAATAAAACTCCAAATCAATTTAAAAATCAATCATCCTAAAGGTGCCATTAATCATGGTGCTTGCATTTCGTACAAATGTTAACTTGTTTAATTTAATTCTAAATAATGAGTCATTCTAATCACCTAATGTTAATTAGCCAATCTGTTGTTACCAAACTATTTTTCATGCAATAACCTTGAAATTAACTTTTGAGTTCTTTCTTAATAAACTATAATCATTTATGAAAAAAATGCTCCGTCGACCATCTATAAGATGAATTCATTCATTTAACAAACAATGGAGTCCTTGATTTTGAATTGCATTTCTTATCTTATAGATATTAATTGTAGAATTCAAAAATAGAGAGTTCCTCCCATCATTTTTTGGCTAGCAAGCCTCTATTTTGATTCCAAAACACACTTTTTTGATACATTTAACATGAAATATAACACATGTGGCTAAACAACCTAGTATTATTAATTGAATCAAACAAGTATATACACCATTAAAACTCCAAATCTATTTAAATCCATCAGCCAAAGGTGTCATTCATCATGGTTTGCATTTCGTACAAATGTTAACTGGTTTAATTCCTAAATAATGAGAATTTCTAATCACCTAATGTTAATTGGGCTCCTCTTGTTGTTCCCAGGACTATTTTTCAAGCAATAACCTTGAAATTAACTTTTGTTTCTTTTCTTATTAACTATAATCATTCTGAAAAAAAATGCTCCTGGACCATCTATAAGATGAATTCATTCAATTTAACAAACAATGGAGTCCTTGATTTTGAATTGCATTTCTTATCGATATTAATTGTAGAATTCAAAAATAGAGAGTTCCTCCCATCATTTTTGGCTAGCAAGCCTCCTATTTTGATTCAAAACACACTTTTTTCATGCATTTATCATGAAATATAACACATGTGGCTAAACAACCTAGTATATTAATTGAATCAAACAAACAAGTATATACACCATTAAAAAAACTCCAAATCTATTTAAATCCATCACCCAAAGGTGTCAGTCATCATGGGTTGCATTTCGCACAAATGTTACCTGGTTTAATTCCTAAATAATGAGAATTTCTAATCACCTAATGTTAATTGGGCTCCTCTTGTTGTTTCCAAGGACTATTTTTTCATTGCAATAACCTTGAAATTAACTTTTGTTTCTTTCTTATTAACTATAATCATTTTGAAAAAACTTCTCCTCAACCATCTATAAGACGAATTCATTCAATTTAATAAACAATGGTGTCCTTGATTTTGAATTGCATTTCTTATTGATATTAATTGTAGAATTCAAAAATAGAGAGTTCCTCCCATCATTTTTGGCTAGCAAGCTTCCTATTTTGATTCCAAACACACATTTTGATGCATTTAACATGAAATACAACACATGTGGCTAAACAACCTAGTATATTAATTGAATCAAACAAGTATATACACCATTAAAACTCCAAATCTATTTAAATCCATCACCCAAAGGTGTCAGTCATCATGGTTTGCATTTCGTACAAATGTTAACTGGTTTAATTCCTAAATAATGAGAATTTCTAATCACCTAATGTTAATTGGGCTCCTCTTGTTGTTCTCAGGACTATTTTTCATGCAATAACCATGAAATTAACTTTTGTTTCTTTCTTATTAACTATAATCATTCTGAAAAAAAAAATGCTCCTGGACCATCTAGAAGATGAATTCATTCAATTTAACAAACAATGGAGTCCTAGATTTTCAATTGCATTTCTTATCGATATTAATTGTAGAATTCAAAAATAGAGAGTTCCTCCCATCATTTTTGGCTAGCAAGCCTCCTATTTTGATTCCAAACACACTTTTTGATGCATGTAACATGAAATATAACACATGTGGCGAAATAACCTAGTATATTAATTGAATCGAACAAGTATATACACCATTAAAACTCCAAATCTATTTAAATCCATCATCGAAACGTGTCAGTCATCATGGTTTGCATTTCGCACAAATGTTACCTGGTTTAATTCCTAAATAATGAGAATTTCTAATCACCTAATGTTAATTGGGCTCCTCTTGTTGTTCCCAGGACTATTTTCCATGCAATAACCTTGAAATTAACTTTTGTTTCTTTCTTATTAACTATAATCATTTTGAAAAAAAACTTCTCCTCGACCATCTATAAGACGAATTCATTCAATTTAATAAACAATGGTGTCCTTGATTTTGAATTGCATTTCTTATTGATATTAATTGTAGAATTCAAAAATAGAGAGTTCCTCCCATCATTTTTGGCTAGCAAGCTTCCTATTTTGATTCCAAACACACATTTTGATGCATTTAACATGAAATACAACACATGTGGCTAAACAACCTAGTATATTAATTGAATCAAACAAGTATATACACCATTAAAACTCCAAATCTATTTAAATCCATCACCCAAAGGTGTCAGTCATCATGGTTTGCATTTCGTACAAATGTTAACTGGTTTAATTCCTAAATAATGAGAATTTCTAATCACCTAATGTTAATTGGGCTCCTCTTGTGGTTCGCAAGACTATTTTTCATGCAATAACCTTGAAATTAACTTTTGTTTCTTTCTTATTAACTATAATCATTCTGAAAAAAAAAATGCTCCTGGACCATCTAGAAGATGAATTCATTCAATTTAACAAACAATGGAGTCCTTGATTTTCAATTGCATTTCTTATCGATATTAATTGTAGAATTCAAAAATAGAGAGTTCCTCCCATCATTTTTGGCTAGCAAGCCTCCTATTTTGATTCCAAACACACTTTTTGATACATGTAACATGAAATATAACACATGTGGCGAAATAACCTAGTATATTAATTGAATCGAACAAGTATATACACCATTAAAACTCCAAATCTATTTAAATCCATCACCGAAACGTGTCAGTCATCATGGTTTGCATTTCGCACAAATGTTACCTGATTTAATTCCTAAATAATGAGAATTTCTAATCACCTAATGTTAATTGGGCTCCTCTTGTTGTTCCCAGGACTATTTTCCATGCAATAACCTTGAAATTAACTTTTGTTTCTTTCTTATTAACTATAATCATTTTGAAAAAACTTCTCCTCGACCATCTATAAGACGAATTCATTCAATTTAATAAACAATGGTGTCCTTGATTTTGAATTGCATTTCTTATTGATATTAATTGTAGAATTCAAAAATAGAGAGTTCCTCCCATCATTTTTGGCTAGCAAGCTTCCTATTTTGATTCCAAACACACATTTTGATGCATTTAACATGAAATACAACACATGTGGCTAAACAACCTAGTATATTAATTGAATCAAACAAGTATATACACCATTAAAACTCCAAATCTATTTAAATCCATCACCCAAAGGTGTCAGTCATCATGGTTTGCATTTCGTACAAATGTTAACTGGTTTAATTCCTAAATAATGAGAATTTCTAATCACCTAATGTTAATTGGGCTCCTCTTGTTGTTCTCAGGACTATTTTTCATGCAATAACCATGAAATTAACTTTTGTTTCTTTCTTATTAACTATAATCATTCTGGAAAAAAAAATGCTCCTGGACCATCTAGAAGATGAATTCATTGAATTTAACAAACAATGGAGTCCTTGATTTTGAATTGCATTTCTTATCGATATTAATTGTAGAATTCAAAAATAGAGAGTTCCTCCCATCATTTTTGGCTAGCAAGCCTCCTATTTTGATTCCAAACACACTTTTTGATGCATGTAACATGAAATATAACACATGTGGCGAAATAACCTAGTATATTAATTGAATCGAACAAGTATATACACCATTAAAACTCCAAATCTATTTAAATCCATCATCGAAACGTGTCAGTCATCATGGTTTGCATTTCGCACAAATGTTACCTAGTTTAATTCCTAAATAATGAGAATTTCTAATCACCTAACGTTAATTGGGCTCCTCTTGTTGTTCCCAGGACTATTTTTCTTGCAATAACCTGGAAATTAACTTTTGTTTCTTTCTTATTAACTATAATCATTTTGAAAAAACTTCTCCTCGACCATCTATAAGATGAATTCATTCAATTTAATAAACAATGGTGTCCTTGATTTTGAATTGTATTTCTTATCGATATTAATTTTAGAATTCAAAAATAGAGAGTTCCTCCCATCATTTTTGGCTAGCAAGCCTCCTATTTTGATTCCAAACACACATTTTGATGCATTTAACATGAAATATAACACGTGTGGCGAAATAACCTAGTATATTAATTGAATCGAACAAGTATATACACCATTAAATCTCCAAATCTATTTAAATCCATCACCCAAACGTGTCAGTCATCATGGTTTGCATTTCGCACAAATGTTACCTGGTTTAATTCCTCAATAATGAGAATTTCTAATCACCTAATGTTAATTGGGCTCCTCTTGTTGTTCCCAGGACTATTTTTCTTGCAATAACCTGGAAATTAACTTTTGTTTCTTTCTTATTAACTATAATCATTTTGAAAAAACTTCTCTTCGACCATCTATAAGATGAATTCATTCAATTTAATAAACAATTGTGTCCTTGATTTTGAATTGCATTTCTTATCGATATTAATTGTAGAATTCAAAAATAGAGAGTTCCTCCCATCATTTTTGGCTAGCAAGCCTCCTATTTTGATTCCAAACACACTTTTTGATCCATGTAACATGAAATATAACACATGTGGCGAAATAACCTAGTATATTAATTGAATCAAACAAGCATATACACCATTAAAACTCCAAATCTATTTAAATCCATCACCCAAAGGTGTCAGTCATCATGGTTTGCATTTCGTACAAATGTTAACTGGTTTAATTCCAAAATAATGAGAATTTCTAATCACCTAATGTTAATTGCGCTCCTCTTGTTGTTCCCAGGATTATTTTTCATGCAATAACCATGAAAATAACTTTTGTTTCTTTCTTATCAACTATAATCTTTCTGAAAAAAATGCTCCCGGACCATCTATAAGATGAATTCATTCAATTTAACAAAAAATGGTGTCCTTGATTTTGAATTCCATTTCTTATCGATATTAATTGTAGAATTCAAAAATAGATAGTTCCTCCCATCATTTTTGGCTAGCAAGCTTCCTATTTTGATTCCAAACACACTTTTTGATGCATTTAACATCAAATATAACACATGTGGCTAAACAACCTAGTATATTAATTGAATCAAACGAGTATATACACCATTAAAACTCCAAATCTATTTAAATCCATCCGCCAAAATTCTCATTCATCATGGTTTGCATTTTGTACAAATGTTAACTGGTTTAATTCCTAAATAATGAGAATTTCCAATCACCTAATATTAATTAGGCTCCTCTTGTTGTTCCCAGGATTATTTTTCATGCAATCACCTTGAAATTAATCAATATATTCATTATGAAAGAAATGCCCGTCAACCACCAATTACATGAATTCATTCAATTTAACAAACAATGAAGTTCTTGATTTTGAATTGCCTTTCTTATTGATATTAATTATAGAATTCAAAAATAGAGAGTTCCTCCCATCATTTTTGGCAAGCAAGCCTCCTCTTTGGATTTCAAAACACACTTTTTCATACATTTATCATGAAATATAACACATGTGGCTAAACAACCGAGTATATTAATTGAATCAAACAAGTATATACTCCATTAAAACTCCAAATCTATTTAAATTCATCACCCAAAGGTGCCATTAATCATGACTTGCATTTCGCACAAATGTTAACTCGTTTAATTCCTAAATAATGAGCATTTTTAATTACCTAATGTTAATTAGGCTCCTCTTGTTGTTCCCAAGACTATTTTTCATGCAATCACCTTGAAATTAACTTTTGTTTCTTTCTTAATAAATATATTCATTATGAAAGAAATGCCCATCTACCACCAATTACATGAATTCATTCAATTTAACAAACAATGGAGTTCTTGATACATTTATCATGAAATATAACATATGTGGCTAAATAACCTAGTATATTAATTGAATCAAACAAGTATATACACCATTAAAACTCCAAATCTATTTAAATCCATCACCCAAAGGTGTCAGTCATCATGGTTTGCATTTCGTACAAATGTTAACTGGTTTAATTCCTAAATAATGAGAATTTCTAATCACCTAATGTTAATTGGGCTCCTCTTGTTGTTCCTAGGACTATTTTTCTTGCAATAACCTTGAAATTAACTTTTGTTCTTTCTTATTAACTATAATGATTCTGAAAAACATGCTCCTGCACCATCTATAAGATGAATTCATTGAATTTAACAAACAATGGAGTCCTTGATTTTGAATTGCATTTCTTATCGATATTAATTGTAGAATTCAAAAATAGAGAGTTCCTCCCATCATATTTGGCTAGCAAGCCTCCTCTTTTGATTTCAAAACACACATTTTCATACATTTATCATGAACTATAACACATGTGGCTAAACAACCGAGTATACTAATTGACTCAAACAAGTATATACACCATTAAAATTCCAAATCTATTTAAATCCATCACCCAAAGGTGTCAGTCATTATGGTTTGCATTTCGTACAAATGTTAACTGGTTTAATTCCTAAATAATGAGAATTTCTAATCACCTAATGTTAATTGGGCTCCTCTTGTTGTTCCCAGGACTATTTTTCTTGCAATAACCTTGAAATTAACTTTTGTTTCTTTCTTAGTAACTATAATCATTCTGAAAAAACTGCTCCTCGACCATCTATAAGATGAATTCATTCAATTTAATAAACAATGGAGTCCTTGATTTTGAATTGCATTTCTTATCGATATTAATTGTAGAATTCAAAAATAGACAGTTCCTCCCATCATTTTTGGCTAGCAAGCCTCCTCTTTTGATTCCAAACACACATTTTGATGCATTTAACATGAAATACAACATATGTGGCTAAACAACCTAGTATATTAATTGAATCAAACAAGTATATACACCATTAAAACTCCAAATCTATTTAAATCCATCACCCAAAGGTGTCAGTCATCATGGTTTGCATTTCGTACAAATGTTAACTTATTTAATTCCTAAATAATGAGAATTTCTAATCACCTAATGTTATTTGGGCTCCTCTTGTTGTTCCTAGGACTATTTTTCATGCAATAACCTTGAAATTAACTTTTGTTTCTTTCTTATCAACTATAATCATTCTGAAAAAAATGCTCTTGGACCATCTATAAGATGAATTCATTCAATTTAACAAACAATGGAGTACTTGATTTTGAATTGCATTTCTTATCGATATTAATTGTAGAATTCAAACATAGAGAGTTCCTCCCATCATTTTTGGCTAGCAAGCCACCAATTTTGATTCCAAACACACTTTTTGATGCATTTAACATGAAATATAACACATGTGGCTAAACAACCTAATATATTAATGGAATCAAACAAGTATATACACCATTAAAACTCCAAATCTATTGAAATCCATCACCCAAACGTGTCAGTCATCATAGTTTGCATTTCGTACAAATGTTAACTGGTTTAATTCCTAAATAATGAGAATTTCTAATCACCTAATGTTAATTGGGCTCCTCTTGTTGTTCCCAAGACTATTTTTCATGCAATAACCTTGAAATTAACTTTTGTTTCTTTCTTATCAACTATAATCATTCTGAAAAAAATGCTCCTGGACCATCTATAAGATGAATTCATTCAATTTAACATACAATGGAGTCCTTGATTTTGAATTGCATTTCTTATCGATATTAATTGCAAAATTCAAAAATAGTGAGTTCCTCCCATCATTTTTGGCTAGCAGGCCTCCTATTTTGATTCCAAACACACTTTTTGATGCATTTAACATGAAATATAACACGTGAAGAAATAACCTAGTATATTAATTGAATCAAACAAGTATATACACCTTTAAAACTCCAAATCTATTTAAATCCATCAGCCCAAGGTATCATTCATCATGGTTTGCATTTCGTACAATTGTTATCACCTAATGTTAATTAGGCTCCTCTTGTTGTTCCCAAGACTATTTTTCATGCAATGACTTTGAAATTAACTTTTGTTTCTTTCTTAATAGATATATTCATTATGAAAAAAATGCCCGTGAACCACCAATTACATGAATTCATTCAATTTAACAAACGATGGAGTTCTTGATTTTTAATTGCTTTTCTTATTGATATTAGTTGTTGAATTCAGAAATAAAGAGTTGCTACCATCATTATTGGCTAGCAAGCCTCCTCTTTTGATTCCAAACACACTTTTTGATACATTTATCATGAAATATAACACATGTGGCTAAACCACCTAGTTTATTAATTGATTCAAACAATTATATACACCAATAAAACTCCAAATCTATTTAAATCCATCATCCAAAGGTGCCATTAATCATGGCTTGCATTTCGGACAAATGTTAACTCGTTTAATTCCTAAATAATGAGAATTTCTAATCACCTGATGTTAATTAGGCTCCTTTTGTTGTTCCGAGGATTATTTTTCATGCAATAACCTTGAAATTAACTTTTGATTCTTTCTTAATAACTATATTCATTATGAAAATATTGCCCTGGACCATCCATAACATGAATTCATTCAATTTAACAATCAATGGAGTCCTTGATTTTTAATTGCATTTGTTATAGATATTAGTTGTTGAATTCAGAAATAGAGAGTTCCTACCATCATTTTTGGCTAGCAAGCATCATCTTTTGATTGCAAACACACTTTTCGATACATTTATCATGAAATATAACTCATATGGCTAAACAACCTAGTACATTAATTGAATCCAACAAGTATATACACCAATAAAACTCCAAATCTATTTAAATCCATCATCCAAAGGTGCCATTAATCATGGCTTGCATTTCGCACAAATGTTAACTCGTTTAATTCCTAAATAATGAGACATTCTAATCACCGAATGTTAATTAGGCTTCTCTTGTTTTTTACCATGACTATTTTTCATGCAATAACTTTGAAATTAACTTTTGAGTCTTTCTTAATAACTATAATCATTCTGAAAAAAATGCTCCTGGACCATTTATAAGATGAATTCATTCAATTTAACAAACAATGGAGTCCTTGATTTTGAATTGCATTTCTTATCGATATTAACTGTAGAATTCAAAAATAGAGAGTTCCTTCCATGATTTTTGGCTACCAAGCCTCCTATTTTGATTCCAAACACACTTTTTGATGCATTTAACATGAAATATAACACATGTGGCTAAACAACCTAGTATATTAATTGAATCAAACAACTATATACACCATTAAAACTCCAAATCTATTTAAATCCATCACCCAAAGGTGTCAGTCATCATGGTTTGCATTTCGTACAAATGTTAACTGGTTTAATTCCTAAATAATGAGAATTTCTAATCACCTAATCTTAATTGGGCTCCTCTTGTTGTTCGCAGGACTATTTTTCATGCAATAACCTTGAAATTATCTTTTGTTTCTTTCTTATCAACAATAATCATTCTGAAAAAAAATGCTCCTGGACCATCTATGAGATAAATTCATTCAATTTAACAAACAATGGAGTCCTTGATTTTGAATTGAATTTCTTATCGATATTAATTGTAGAATTCAAAAATAGAGAGTTCCTCCCATCTTTTTTGGCTAGCAAGCCTCCTATTTTGATTCCAAACACACTTTTTGATGCATTTAACATGAAATATAACACATGTGGCGAAATAACCTAGTTTATTAATTGAATCAAACAAGGTTATACACCATTAAAACTCCAAATCTATTTAAATCCATCACCCAAAGGTATCAGTCTTCATGGTTTGCATTTCGTACAAATGTTAACGGGTGTAATTCCTAAATAATGAGAATTTCTAATCACCTAATGTTAATTGGGCTCCTCTTGTTGTTCTCAGGACTATTTTTCATGCAATAACCTTGAAATTAACTTTTGTTTCTTTCTTATTAACTATAATCTTTTTGAAAAAAATGCTCTTGGACCACCTATAAGATGAATTCATTCAATTTAACAAACAATGGAGTCCTTGATTTTGAATTGCATTTCCTATCGGTATTAATTATAGAATTCAAAAATAGAGAGTTCCTCCCATCATTTTTGGCTAGCAAGCCTCCTATTTTGATTCCTAATACACTTTTTGATGCATTTAACATGAAATATAACACATGTGGCTAAACAACCGAGTATATTAATTGAATCAAACAAGTATATACACCATTAATACTCCAAATCTATTTAAATCCATCCGCCAAAGGTGTCATTCATCATGCTTTGCATTTCGTACAAATGTTAACTGGTTTAATTCCAAAATAATGAGAATTTCTAATCACCTAATGTTAATTGGGCTCCTCTTGTTGTTTTCAGGACTATTTTTCATGCAATAACCTTGAAATTATCTTTTGTTTCTTTCTTATCAACTATAATCATCCTGAAAAAAATGCTCCTGGACCATCTATAAGATGAATTCATTCAATTTAACAAACAATGGAGTCCTTGATTTCGAATTGCATTTCTTATCGATATTAAGTGTAGAATTCAAAAAATAGTGAGTTCCTCCCATCATTTTTGGCTAACAAGCCTCCTATTTTGATTCCAAACACACTTTTTGATGCATTTAGCATGAAATATAACACATGGGGCGAAATAACCTAGTATATTAATTGAATCAAACAAGTATATACACCATTAAAACTCCAAATCTATTTAAATCCATCTGCCAAAGGTGTCATTCATCATGGTTTGCATTTCGTACAAATGTTAACTGGTTTAATTCCTAAATAATGAGAATTTCTAATCACCTAATGTTAATTAGGCTCCTCTTGTTGTTCCTAAGACTATTTTTCATGCAATGACTTTGAAATTAACTTTTGTTTCTTTCTTAATAAATATATTCATTATGAAAAAAATGCCCGTGAACCACCAATTACATGAATTCATTCAATTTAACAAACGATGGAGTCCTTGATTTTTAATTGCTTTTCTTATTGATATTAGTTGTTGAATTCAAAAAGAGAGAGTTCCTACCATCATTATTGGCTAGCAAGCCTCCTCTTTTGATTCCAAACACACTTTTTGATACATTTATCATGAAATATAACACATGTGGCTAAACAACCTAGTTTATTAATTGAATCAAACAATTATATACACCAATAAAACTCCAAATCTATTTAAATCCATCATCCAAAGCTGCCATTAATCATGGCTTGCATTTCGCACAAATGTTAACTCGTTTAATTCCTAAATAATGAGGCATTCTAATCACCGAATGTTAATTAGGCTTCTCTTGTTTTTACCATGATTATTTTTCATGTAATAACTTTGAAATTAACTTTTGAGTCTTTCTTAATAACTATAATCATTCTGAAAAAAATGCTCATGGGCCATCTATAAGATGAATTCATTCAATTTAACAAACAATGGAGTCCTTGATTTTTAATTACATTTCTTATTGATATTAGTTGTCGAATTCAGAAATAGAGAGCTCCTACCATTATTTTTGCCTAGCAAGCCTCCTCTTTTGATTCCAAACACACTTTTCGATACATTTATCATGAAATATAACTCATATGGCTAAACAACCTAGTACATTAATTGAATAAAACAAGTATATACACCAATAAAACTCCAAATCTATTTAAATCCATCATCCAAAGGTGCCATTAATCATGGCTTGCATTTCGCACAAATGTTAACTCTTTTAATTCCTAAATAATGAGGCATTCTAATCACCGAATGTTAATTAGGCTTCTCTTGTTTTTACCATGACTATTTTTCATGCAATAACTTTGAAATTAACTTTTGAGTCTTTCTTAATAACTATAATCATTCTGAAAAAAATGCTCCTGGACCATTTATAAGATGAATTCATTGAATTTAACAAACAATGGAGTCCTTGATTTTGAATTGCATTTCTTATCGATATTAATTGTAGAATTCAAAAATAGAGAGTTCCTCCCATGATTTTTGGCTACCAAGCCTCCTATTTTGATTCCAAACACACTTTTTGATGCATTTAACATGAAATATAACACATGTGGCGAAATAACCTAGTATATTAATTGAATCAAACAAGTATATACACCATTAAAACTCCAAATCTATTTAAATCCATCCGCTAAAGGTGCCATTCATCATGGTTTGCATTTCGCACAATTTTTAACTGGATTAATTCCTAAATAATGAGGCATTCTAATCACTGAATGTTAATTAGGCTTCTCTTGTTTTTACCATGACTATTTTTCATACAATAACTTTGAAATGAACTTTTGAGTCTTTCTGAAAAAAATGCTCATGGACCATCTATAAGATGAATTCATTCAATTTAACAAACAATGGAGTCCTTGATTTTGAATTGCATTTCCTATCGATATTAATTGTAGAATTCCAAAATAGAGATTTCCTCCAATCATTTTTGGCTAGCAAGCCTCCAATTTTGATTCCAAACACACTTTTTGATGCATTTAACATGAAATATAACACATGTGGCTAAACAACGTAGTATATTAATTGAATCAAACAAGTATTTACACCATTAAAACTCTAAATCTATTTAAATCCATCCGCCAAAGGTGTCATTCATCATGGTTTGCATTTCGTACAAATGTTAACTGGTTTAATTCCTAAATAATGAGAATTCCTAATCACCTAATGTTAATTACGCTCCTCTTGTTGTTCCCAGGACTATTTTTCATGCAATCACCTTGAAATTAAGTTTTGTTTCTTTCCTAATAAATATATTCATTATGAAGGAAATGCCAGTCAACCACCAATTACATGAATTCATTCAACTTAACAAACAATGGAGTTCTTGATTTTGAATTGCATTTCTTATCGATATTAATTGGAAAATTCAAAAATAGAGAGTTCCTCTCATCATTTTTGGCTAGCAAGCCCTCTATTTTGATTCCAAACACACTTTTTGATGCATTTAACATGAAAGATAACACATGTTGTTAAACAACCTAGTTTATTAATTAAATCAAACAAGTATATACACCATTAAAACTCCAAATCTACTTAAATCCATCAGTCAAAGTTGGCATTCATCATGGTTTGCATTTCATACAAATGTTAACTGGTTTAATTCCTAAATAATATCAATTTCTAATCACCTAATGTTAATTGGGCTCCTGTTGTTGTTCCTAGGACTATTTTTCATGCAATAACCTTTAAATTAACTTTTGTTTCCTTCTTATCAACTATAATCATTCTGAAAAAAATGCTCCTGGACCATCTATAAGACGAATTCATTCAATTTAACAAACAATGGAGTCCTTGATTTTGAATTGCATTTCTTATCGGTATTAATTGTGGAATTCAAAAATAGAGAGTTCCTCCCATCATTTTTGGCTAGCAAGCCTCCTATTTTGATTCCAAACACACTTTTTGATGCATTTAACATGAAATATAACACATGTTGCTAAACAACCGAGTATATTAATTGAATCAAACAAGTATATACACCATTAAAACTCCAAATCTATTTAAATCCATCCGCCAAAGGTGTCATTCATCATGCTTTGCATTTGGTACAAATGTTAACTGGTTTAATTCCTAAATAATGTGAATTTCTAATCACCTAATGTTAATTGGGCTCCTCTTGTTGTTCCCAGGACTATTTTTCATGCAATAACCTTGAAATTAACTTTTGTTTCCTTCTTATCAATTATAATCATTCTGAAAAAAATGCTCCTGGACCATCTATAAGATGAATTCATTCAATTTAACAAACAATGGAGTCCTTGATTTTGAATTGCATTTCTGATCGATGTTAATTGTAGAATTCAAAAATAGTGAGTTCCTCCCATCATTTTTGGCTAACAAGCCTCCTATTTTGATTCCAAACACACTTTTTGATGCATTTAAAATGAAATATAACACATGTGGCGAAATAACCTAGTATATTAATTGAATCAAACAAGTATATACACCATTAAAACTCCAAATCTATTTAAATCCATCTGCCAAAGGTGCCATTCATCATGGTTTGCATTTCGTACAAATGTTAACTGGTTTAATTCCTAAATAATGAGAATTTCTAATCACCTAATGTTAATTAGGCTCCTCTTGTTGTTCCCAAGACTATTTTTCATGCAATGACTTTGAAATTAACTTTTGTTTCTTTCTTAATAAATATATTCATTATGAAAAAAATGCCCGTGAACCACCAATTACATGAATTCATTCAATTTAACAAACGATGGAGTTCTTGATTTTGAATTGCTTTTCATATTGATATTAGTTGTTGAATTCAGAAATTAGAGAGTTCCTACCATCATTTATTGATTTTTGATACATTTATCATGAAATATAATGTGGCTATTAGTTGTTCAATTCAGAAATAGAGAATTCAGAGAGTTCCTACCATCATTATTGGCTAGCAAGCCTCCTCTTTTGATTCCGAACACAGTTTTTGATACATTTATCATGAAATATAACACATGTGGCTAAACAACCTAGTTTATTAATTGAATCAAACAATTATATACACCAATAAAACTCCAAATCTATTTAAATCCATCATCCAAAGGTGCCATTAATCATGGCTTGCATTTTGCACATATGTTAACTCGTTTAATTCCTAAATAATGGGAATTTCTAATCACCTAATGTTAATTAGGCTCCTTTTGTTGTTTCGAGGATTATTTTTCATGCAATAACCTTGAAATTAACTTTTAATTCTTTCTTAATAACTATATTCATTATGAAAATAGTGCCCTGGACCATCCATAACATGAATTCATTCAATTTAACAATCAATTCAGTCCTTGATTTTTAATTGCATTTGTTATAGATATTAGTTGTTGAATTCAGAAATAGAGAGTTCCTACCATCATTTTTATCTAGCAAGCCTCCTCTTTTGATTGCAAACACACTTTTCGATACATTTATCATGAAATATAACTCATATGGCTAAACAACCTAGTACATTAATTGAATCAAACAAGTATATACACCAATAAAACTCCAAATCTATTTAAATCCATCATCCAAAGGTGCCATTAATCATGGCTTGCATTTCGCAGAAATGTTAACTCGTTTAATTCCTATATGATGAGACATTCTAATCAGCTAATGTTAATTAGGCTTCTCTTGTTTTTACCATGACTATTTTTCATGCAATAACTTTGAAATTAACTTTTGAGCCTTTCTTAATTACTATAATCAATCTGAAAAAAATGCTCATGGATCATCTATAAGATGAATTCATTCAGTTTAACAAACAATGGAGTCCTTGATTTTGAATTGCATTTCTTATCGATATTAATTGTAGAATTCAAACATAGAGAGTTCCTCCCATCATTTTTGGCTACCAAGCCTCCTATTTTGATTCCAAACACACTTTTTGATGCATTTAACATGAAATATAACACATGTGGCGAAATAACCTAGTATATTAATTGAATCAAACATGTATATACACCATTAAAACTCCAAATCTATTTAAATCCATTCGCCAAAGGTGCCATTCATCATGGTTTGCATTTCATACAAATGTTAACTGGTTTAATTCCTAAATAATGAGAATTTCTAATCACCTAATGTTAATTGGGTTCCTCTTGTTGTTCCCAGGACTATTTTTCATGCAATAACCTTGAAATTAAATTTTGTTTCTTTCTTATCAACTATAATCATTCTGAAAAAAATGCTCCTGGACCATCTATAAGATGAATTCATTCAATTTAACAAACAATGGAGTCCTTGATTTTGAATTGCATTTCTTATCGATATTAATTGTAGAATTCAAAAATAGAGAGTTCCTCCCATCATTTTTGGCTACCAAGCCTCCTATTTTGATTCCAAACACACTTTTTGATGCATTTAACATGAAATATAACACATGTTGCTACACAACCGAGTATATTAATTGAATCAAACAAGTATATACACCATTAAAACTCCAAATCTATTTAAATCCATCCGCCAAAGGTGTCATTCATCATGACTTGCATTTCGCACAAATGTTAACTCGTTTAATTCCTAAATAATCAGGCATTCTAATCACCGAATGTTAATTAGGCTTCTCTTGTTTTTACCATGAATATTTTTCATGCAATAACTTTGAAAGTAACTTTTGAGTCTTTCTTAATAACTATAATCATTCTGAAAAAAATGCTCATGGACCATCTATAAGATGAATTCATTCAGTTTAACAAACAATGGAGTCCTTGATTTTTAATTGCATTTCTTATTGATATTAGTTGTTGAATTCAGAAATAGAGAGCTCCTACCATCATTTTTGCCTAGCAAGCCTCCTCTTTTGATTCCAAACACACTTTTTGATACATTTATCATGAAATATAACTCATATGGCTAAACAAGCTAGTACATTAATTGAATCAAATAAGTATATACACCAATAAAACTCCAAATCTATTTAAATTCATCATCCAAAGCTGCCATTAATCATGGCTTGCATTTCGCACAAATGTTAACTCGTTTAATTCCTAAATAATGAGGCACTCTAATCACCGAATGTTAATTAGGCTTCTCTTGTTTTTACCATGACTATTTTTCATGCAATTACTTTGAAATTAACTTTTGAGTCTTTCTTAATAACTATAATCATTCTGAAAAAAATGCTCATGGACCATCTATAACATGAATTCATTCAATTTAACAAACAATGGAGTCCTTGATTTTGAATTGCATTTCTTATCGATATTAATTGTAGAATTCCAAAATAGAGAGTTCCTCCAATCTTTTTTGGCTAGCAAGCCTCCAATTTTGATTGAAAACACACTTTTTGATGCATTTAACATGCACCATTAAAACTCCAAATCTATTTAAATCCATCCGCTAAAGGTGTCATTCATCATGGTTTGCATTTCGTACAAATGTTAACTGGTTTAATTCCTAAAGTGTCATTCATCATGTTTGCATTTCGTACAAATGTTAACTGGTTTAATTCTTAAATAATGAGAATTTCTAATCACCTAATGTTAATTAGGCTCCTCTTATTGTTCCGGGGTTTATTTTTCATGCAATAACCTTGAAATTAACTTTTGATTCTTTCTTAATAACTATATTCATTATGAAAAAACTGCCCCTAGACCATCCATAACATGAATTCATTCAATTTAACAAACAATAAAGTCCTTGATTTTGAATTGCATTTCTTATTGATATTAGTTGTTGAATTCAGAAATAGAGAGTTCCTCCCATCATTTTTGGCTAGCAAGCCTCCTCTTTTGATTCCAAACACACTTTTTGATGCATTTAACATGAAATATAACACATGTGCCTAAACAACCGAGTATATTAATTGAATCAAACAACTTTATACACCAATAAAACTCCAAAACTATTTAAATCAATCATCCAAAGGTGCCATTAGTCATGGCTAGCATTTCGCACAAATGTTAACTAGTTTAATTCCTAAATAATGAGACATTCTAATCACCTAATGTTAATTAGGCTTCTCTTGTTTTTACCATGACTATTTTTCATGCAATAACTTTGAAATTAACTTTTGAGTCTTTCTTAATACCTATAATCATTGTGAAAAAAATGCTCCTGGACCATCTATAAGATGAATTCATTCAATTTAACAAACAATGGAGTCCTTGATTTTGAATTGCATTTCTTATTGATATTAGTTGTTGAATTCAGAAATAGAGAGTTACTCCCATCAATTTTGGCTACCAAGCCCCCTATTTTGATTCCAAACACACTTTTTGATGCATTTAACAAGAAATATAACACATGTGGCTAAACAAATGAGTATATTAATTGAATCAAACAAGTATATACACCATTAAAACTCCAAATCTATTTAAATCCATCAGCCAAAGGTGTCATTCATCATGGTTTGCATTTTGTACAAATGTTAACTGGTTTAATTCCTAAATAATGAGAATTTCCAATCACATAATGTTAATTAGGCTCCTCTTGTTGTTCCGGGGATTATTTTTCATGCAATAAACTTGAAATTAATTTTAATTCTTTCTTAATAACTATATTCATTATGAAAAAACTGCCCCTGGACAATCCATAACATGAATTCATTCAATTTAATAAACAATGGAGTCCTTGATTTTGAATTGCATTTCTTATTGATATATTAGTTGTTGAATTCAGAAATAGAGAGTTTCCTCCCATCATTTTTGGCTAGCAAGCCTCCTCTTTTGATTCCCAACACACTTTTTGATGCATTTAACATCAAATATAACAAATGTGGCTAGACAACCGAGTATATTTAAATTGAATCAAACAAGTATATACAGCACTAAAACTCCAAATCTATTTGAATCCACCAGCCAAAACGTGTCATTCATCATGGTTTGCATTTCGTACAAATGTTAACTCATTTAATTCCTAAAATAAGAGAATTTTCTAATCACCTAATGTTAATTAGGCTCCTCTTGTTGTTTAGAGGATTATTTTTTATGCAAGAACCTTGAAATTAACATTTGAGTCTTTCTTAATAACTATAATCATTCTGAAAAAAATGATCCTGGACCATCTATAAGATGAATTCATTCAATTTAACAAACAATGGAGTCCTTGATTTTGAATTGCATTTCTTACTGATATTAGTTGTTGAATTCAGAAATAGAGAGTTCCTCCCATCATTTTTGGCTAGCAAGCCTCCTCTTTTGATTCCAAACACTTTTTGATGCATTTAACATGAAATATAACACATGTGGCTAAACAACCGAGTATATTAATTGAATCAAACAAGTATATACAGCACTAAAACTCCATATCTATTTGAATCCATCAGCCAAACGTGTCATTCATCATGGTTTGCATTTCGTACAAATGTTAACTCGTTTAATTCCTAAATAATGAGAATTTCTAATCACCTAATGTTAATTAGGCTCCTCTTGTTGTTCAGAGGATTATTTTTTCATGCAAGAACCTTGAAATTAACATTTGATTCTTTCTTAATAACTATAATCATTCTGAAAAAAATGATCCTGGACCATTTATAAGATGAATTCATTCAATTTAACAAACAATGGAGTCCTTGATTTTGAATTGCATTTCCTATCGATACTAATTCTAGAATTCAAAAAATAGAGAGTTCCTCCCATCATTTTTCGCTACCGAGCGTCCTTTTTTTTTGATTCCAAAAACACTTTTTTTGCTGCATTTAACATGAAATATAACACATGTGGCTAAACAACCAAGTATATTAATTGAATCAAACAAGTATATACACCAATAAAACTCCAAATCTATTTAAATCAATCATCCAAAGGTGCCATTAGTCATGGCTAGCATTTCGCACAAATGTTAACTGGTTTAATTCCTAAATAATGAGACATTCTAATCACCTAATGTTAATTAGGCTTCTCTTGTTTTTACCATGACTATTTTTCATGCAATAACTTTGAAATTAACTTTTGAGTCTTTCTTAATTACTATAGTCATTCTGAAAAAAATGCTCTTGGACCATCCATAACATGAATTCATTCAATTTAGCAAACAATGGAGTCCTTGATTTTGAATTGCATTTCTTATCGATATTAATTGTAGAATTCAAAAATAGAGAGTTCCTCCCATCATTTTTGGCTACCGAGCCTCCTTTTTTGATTCCAAACACACTTTTTGCTGCATTTAACTTGAAATATAACACACATGTGGCGAAACAAACCGAGTATATTAATGGAATCAAACAAGTATATACACCATTATAACTCCAAATCTATTTAAATCCATCAGCCAAAGTTGTCATTCATCATGGTTTGCATTTCGTACAAATGTTAACTCATTTAATTCCTAAATAATGAGAATTTCCAATCACATAATGTTAATTAGGCTCCTCTTGTTGTTCCGGGGATTATTTTTCATGCAATAAACTTGAAATTAATTTTAATTCTTTCTTAATAACTATATTCATTATGAAAAAACTGCCCCTGGACAATCCATAACATGAATTCATTCAATTTAATAAACAATGGAGTCCTTGATTTTGAATTGCATTTCTTATTGATATTAGTTGTTGAATTCAGAAATAGAGAGTTCCTCCCATCATTTTTGGCTAGCAAGCCTCCTCTTTTGATTCCCAACACACTTTTTGATGCATTTAACATCAAATATAACAAATGTGGCTAGACAACCGAGTATATTAATTGAATCAAACAAGTATATACAGCACTAAAACTCCAAATCTATTTGAATCCACCAGCCAAACGTGTCATTCATCATGGTTTGCATTTCGTACAAATGTTAACTCATTTAATTCCTAAATAATGAGAATTTCTAATCACCTAATGTTAATTAGGCTCCTCTTGTTGTTTAGAGGATTATTTTTTATGCAAGAACCTTGAAATTAACATTTGAGTCTTTCTTAATAACTATAATCATTCTGAAAAAAATGATCCTGGACCATCTATAAGATGAATTCATTCAATTTAACAAACAATGGAGTCCTTGATTTTGAATTGCATTTCTTACTGATATTAGTTGTTGAATTCAGAAATAGAGAGTTCCTCGCATCATTTTTGGCTAGCAAGCCTCCTCTTTTGATTCCAAACACACTTTTTGATGCATTTAACATGAAATATAACACATGTGGCTAAACAACCGAGTATATTAATTGAATCAAACAAGTATATACAGCACTAAAACTCCATATCTATTTGAATCCATCAGCCAAACGTGTCATTCATCATGGTTTGCATTTCGTACAAATGTTAACTCGTTTAATTCCTAAATAATGAGAATTTCTAATCACCTAATGTTAATTAGGCTCCTCTTGTTGTTCAGAGGATTATTTTTCATGCAAGAACCTTGAAATTAACATTTGATTCTTTCTTAATAACTATAATCATTCTGAAAAAAATGATCCTGGACCATTTATAAGATGAATTCATTCAATTTAACAAACAATGGAGTCCTTGATTTTGAATTGCATTTCCTATCGATACTAATTCTAGAATTCAAAAATAGAGAATTCCTCCCATCATTTTTCGCTACCGAGCGTCCTTTTTTGATTCCAAAAACACTTTTTTTGCTGCATTTAACATGAAATATAACACATGTGGCTAAACAACCAAGTATATTTAATTGAATCAAACAAGTATATACACCAATAAAACTCCAAATCTATTTAAATCAATCATCCAAAGGTGCCATTAGTCATGGCTAGCATTTCGCACAAATGTTAACTGGTTTAATTCCTAAATAATGAGACATTCTAATCACCTAATGTTAATTAGGCTTCTCTTTTTTTTTACCCATGACTATTTTTCATGCAATAACTTTGAAATTAACTTTTGAGTCTTTCTTAATTACTATAGTCATTCTGAAAAAAATGCTCTTGGACCATCCATAACATGAATTCATTCAATTTAGCAAACAATGGAGTCCTTGATTTTGAATTGCATTTCTTATCGATATTAATTGTAGAATTCAAAAATAGAGAGTTCCTCCCATCATTTTTGGCTACTGAGCCTCCTTTTTTGATTCCAAACACACTTTTTGCTGCATTTAACTTGAAATATAACACATGTGGCGAAGCAACCGAGTATATTAATGGAATCAAACAAGTATATACACCATTATAACTCCAAATCTATTTAAATCCATCAGCCAAAGTTGTCATTCATCATGGTTTGCATTTCGTACAAATGTTAACTCATTTAATTCCTAAATAATGAGAATTTCCAATTACATAATGTTAATTAGGCTCCTCTTGTTGTTCCGGGGATTATTTTTCATGCAATAAACTTGAAATTAATTTTTAATTCTTCCTTAATAACTATATTTCATTATGAAAAAAACTGCCCCTGGACAATCCATAACATGAATTCATTCAATTTAATAAACAATGGAGTCCTTGATTTTGAATTGCATTTCTTATTGATATTAGTTGTTGAATTCAGAAATAGAGAGTTCCTCCCATCATTTTTGGCTAGCAAGCCTCCTCTTTTGATTCCCAACACACTTTTTGATGCATTTAACATCAAATATAAACACAATGTGGCTAAACAACCGAGTATATTAATTGAATCAAACAAGTATATACAGCACTAAAACTCCAAATCTATTTGAATCCACCAGCCAAACGTGTCATTCATCATGGTTTGCATTTCGTACAAATGTTAACTCATTTAATTCCTAAATAATGAGAATTTCTAATCACCTAATGTTAATTAGGCTCCTCTTGTTGTTTAGAGGATTATTTTTTATGCAAGAACCTTGAAATTAACATTTGAGTCTTTCTTAATAACTATAATCATTCTGAAAAAAATGATCCTGGACCATCTATAAGATGAATTCATTCAATTTAACAAACAATGGAGTCCTTGATTTTGAATTGCATTTCTTACTGATATTAGTTGTTGAATTCAGAAATAGAGAGTTCCTCGCATCATTTTTGGCTAGCAAGCCTCCTCTTTTGATTCCAAACACACTTTTTGATGCATTTAACATGAAATATAACACATGTGGCTAAACAACCGAGTATATATTAATTGAATCAAACAAGTATATACAGCACTAAAAACTCCATATCTATTTGAATCCATCAGCCAAAGGTGTCATTCATCATGGTTTGCATTTCGTACAAATGTTAAACTCGTTTAATTCCTAAATAATGAGAATTTCTAATCACCTAATGTTAATTAGGCTCCTCTTGTTGTTCAGAGGATTATTTTTCATGCAAGAACCTTGAAATTAACATTTGATTCTTTCTTAATAACTATAATCATTCTGAAAAAAATGATCCTGGACCATTTATAAGATGAATTCATTCAATTTAACAAACAATGGAGTCCTTGATTTTGAATTGCATTTCCTATCGATACTAATTCTAGAATTCAAAAATAGAGAATTCCTCCCATCATTTTTCGCTACCGAGCGTCCTTTTTTGATTCCAAAAACACTTTTTGCTGCATTTAACATGAAATATAACACATGTGGCTAAACAACCAAGTATATTAATTGAATCAAACAAGTATATACACCAATAAAACTCCAAATCTATTTAAATCAATCATCATCCAAAGGTGCCATTAGTCATGGCTAGCATTTCGCACAAATGTTAACTGGTTTAATTCCTAAATAATGAGACACATCTAATCACCTAATGTTAATTAGGCTTCTCTTGTTTTTTACCATGACTATTTTTCATGCAATAACTTTGAAATTAACTTTTGAGTCTTTCTTAATTACTATAGTCATTCTGAAAAAAATGCTCTTGGACCATCCATAACATGAATTCATTCAATTTAGCAAACAATGGAGTCCTTGATTTTGAATTGCATTTCTTATCGATATTAATTGTAGAATTCAAAAATAGAGAGTTCCTCCCATCATTTTTGGCTACCGAGCCTCCTTTTTTGATTCCAAACACACTTTTTGCTGCATTTAACTTGAAATATAACACATGTGGCGAAACAACCGAGTATATTAATGGAATCAAACAAGTATATACACCATTATAACTCCAAATCTATTTAAATCCATCAGCCAAAGTTGTCATTCATCATGGTTTGCATTTCGTACAAATGTTAACTCATTTAATTCCTAAATAATGAGAATTTCCAATTACATAATGTTAATTAGGCTCCTCTTGTTGTTCCGGGGATTATTTTTCATGCAATAAACTTGAAATTAATTTTAATTCTTCCTTAATAACTATATTCATTATGAAAAAACTGCCCCTGGACAATCCATAACATGAATTCATTCAATTTAATAAACAATGGAGTCCTTGATTTTGAATTGCATTTCTTATTGATATTAGTTGTTGAATTCAGAAATAGAGAGTTTCCTCCCATCATTTTTGGCTAGCAAGCCTCCTCTTTTGATTCCCAACACACTTTTTGATGCATTTAACATCAAATATAACACATGTGTGGCTAGACAACCCGAGTATATTAATTGAATCAAACAAGTATATACAGCACTAAAACTCCAAATCTATTTGAATCCATCAGCCAAAGGTGTCATTCATCATGGTTTGCATTTCGTACAAATGTTAACTCATTTAATTCCTAAATAATGAGAATTTCTAATCACCTAATGTTAATTAGGCTCCTCTTGTTGTTTAGAGGATTATTTTTTATGCAAGAACCTTGAAATTAACATTTTGAGTCTTTCTTAATAACTATAATCATTCTGAAAAAAATGATCCTGGACCATCTATAAGATGAATTCATTCAATTTAACAAACAATGGAGTCCTTGATTTTGAATTGCATTTCTTACTGATATTAATAGTTGTTGAATTCAGAAATAGAGAGTTCCTCGCATCATTTTTTGGCTAGCAAGCCTCCTCTTTTGATTCCAAACACACTTTTTGATGCATTTAACATGAAATATAACACATGTGGCTAAACAACCGAGTATATTAATTGAATCAAACAAGTATATACAGCACTAAAACTCCATATCTATTTGAATCCATCAGCCAAACGTGTCATTCATCATGGTTTGCATTTCGTACAAATGTTAACTCGTTTAATTCCTAAATAATGAGAAATTTCTAATCACCTAATGTTAATTAGGCTCCTCTTGTTGTTCAGAGGATTATTTTTCATGCAAGAACCTTGAAATTAACATTTGATTCTTTCTTAATAACTATAATCATTCTGAAAAAAATGATCTCTGGACCATCTATAAGATGAATTCATTCAATTTAACAAACAATGGAGTCCTTGATTTTGAATTGCATTTCTTATCGATATTAATTGTAGAATTCAAAAAATAGAGAGAATTCCTCCCATCATTTTTCGCTACCGAGCCTCCTTTTTTGATTCCAAAAAACACTTTTTGCTGCATTTAACATGAAATATAACACATGTGGCTAAAAACAACCAAGTATATTAATTGAATCAAACAAGTATATACACCAATAAAACCTCCAAATCTATTTAAATCAATCATCCAAAGGTGCCATTAGTCATGGCTAGCATTTCGCACAAATGTTAACTGGTTTAATTCCCTAAATAATGAGAGATTTCTAATCACCTAATGTTAATTAGGCTTCTCTTGTTTTTACCATGACTATTTTTCATGCAATAACTTTGAAATTAACTTTTGAGTCTTTCTTAATAACTATAATCATTCTGAAAAAAATGCTCCTTGGACCATCCATAACATGAATTCATTCAATTTAGCAAAAACAATGGAGTCCTTGATTTTGAATTGCATTTCTTATCGATATTAATTGTAGAATTCAAAAATAGAGAGTTCCTCCCATCATTTTTGGCTACCGAGCCTCCTCCTTTTTTGATTCCAAACACACACTTTTTGCTGCATTTAACTTGAAATATAACACATGTGGCGAAACAACCGAGTATATTAATGGAATCAAACAAGTATATACACCATTATAACTCCAAATCTATTTAAATCCATCAGCCAAAGTTGTCATTCATCATGGCTTGCATTTCATACAAATGTTAATTGGTTTAATTCCTAAATAATGAGAATTTCTAATCGCCTAATGTTAATTAGGCTCCTCTTGTTGCTCTGGGGTTTATTTTTCATGCAAAACCTTGAAATTAACTTTTCATTCGTTCTTAATAACTATATTGATTATGAAAAAACTGTCCCTGAACCATCCATAACATGAATTCATTCAATTTAACAAACAATGGAGTCCTTGATTTTGAATTGCATTTCTTATTGATATTAGTTGTTGAATTCAGAAATAGAGAGTTCCTCCCATCATTTTTGGCTAGCAAGCCTCCTCTTTTGATTCCAAACACACTTTTTGATGCATTTAACTTGAAATATAATACATGTGGCTAAACAACCAAGTATATTAATTGAATCAAACAAGTATATACACCATTAAACCTCCAAATCTATTTAAATCCATCAGGCAAAGGTGTCATTCATCATGGTTTGCATTTCGTACAAATGTTAACTCGTTTAATTCCTAAATAATGAGAATTTCTAATCACCTAATGTTAATTAGCCTCCTCTTGTTGTTCAGAGGATTATTTTTCATGCAAGAACCTTGAAATTAACTTTTGAGTCGTTCTTAATAACTTTAATCATTCTGAAAAAAATGATCCTGGACCATCTATAAGATGAATTCATTCAATTTAACAAACCATGGAGTCCTTGATTTTGAATTGCATTTCTTATCGATATTAATTGTAGAATTCAAAAATAGAGAGTTCCTCCCATCATTTTTGGCTACCGAGCCTCCTCTTTTGATTCCAAACACACTTTTTGCTGCATTTAACATGAAATATAACACATGTGGCTAAACAACCGAGTATATTAATTGAATCAAACAAGTATATACACCATTATAACTCCAAATCTATTTAAATCCATCAGCCAAAGTTGTCATTCATCATGGTTTGCATTTCGTACAAATGTTAACTGGTTTAATTTCTAAATAATGAGAATTTCTAATCACCTAATGTTAATTAGGCTCCTCTCGTTGTTCCGGGGTTTATTTTTCATGCAATAACCTTGAAATTAACTTTTGATTCTTTCTTAATAACTATATTCATTATGAAAAAAACTGTCCCTGGACCATCCATAACATGAATTCATTCAATTTAACAAACAATGGAGTCCTTGATTTTGAATTGCATTTCTTATTGATATTAGTTGTTGAATACAGAAATAGAGAGTTCCTCCCATCATTTTTGGCTAGCAAGCCTCCTCTTTTGATTCCAAACACACTTTTTGATCCATTTAACATGAAATACAACACATGTGCCTAAACAATCGAGTATATTAATTGAATCAAACAAGTATATACGCCATTAAAACTCCAAGTCTCTTTAAATCCATCAGCCAAAGGTGTCATTCATCATGGTTTGCATTTCGTACAAATGTTAACTCGTTTAATTCCTAAATACTGAGAATTTCTAGTCACCAAATGTTAATTGGGCTCCTCTTGTTGTACCGAGGATTATTTTTCACGTAATAACCTTGAAATTAACTTTTGATTCTTTCTTAATAACTATATTCATTATGAAAAAAATGCCTCTGGACCATCCATAACATGAATTGATTCAATTTCACAAACAATGGAGTCCTTGATTTTGAATTGCATTTCTTATTGATATTAGTTGTTGAATTCAGAAATAGAGAGTTCCTCCCATCATTTTTGGCTAGCAAACCTCCTCTTTTGATTCCAAACACACTTTTTGATGCATTTAACATGAAATATAACACATGTGGCTACACAACCGAGTATATTAATTGAATCAAACAAGTATATACACCATTAAAACTCCAAGTCTCTTTAAATCCATCAGCCAAATGTGTCGTTCATCATGGTTTGCATTTCGCACAAATGTTAACTCGTTTAATTCATAAATAATGAGAATTTCTAAACAACAAATGTTAATTGGGCTCCTCTTGTTGTTTCGAGGATTATTTTTCATGCAATAACCTTGAAATTAACTTTTGATTCTTTCTTAATAACTATATTCATTATGAAAAAAATGCCCCTGGACCATCCATAACATGAATTCATTCAATTTAACAAACAATGGAGTCCTTGATTTTGAGTTGCATTTCTTATTGATATTAGTTGTTGAATTCAGAAATAGAGAGTTCCTCCCATCATTTTTGGCTAGCAAGCCTCCTCTTTTGATTCCAAACACACTTTTTGATCCATTTAACATGAAATATAACACATGTGCCTAAACAACCTAGTATATTAATTGAATCAAAGAAGTATATACACCATTAAAACTCCAAGTCTCTTTAAATCCATCAGCCAAAGGTGTCATTCATCATGGTTTGCATTTCGTACAAATGTTAACTCGTTTAATTCCTAAATACTGAGAATTTCTAATCACCAAATGTTAATTGCGCTCCTATTTTTGTACCGAGGATTATTTTTCATGCAATAACCTTGAAACTAACTTTTGATTCTTTCTCAATAACTATATTCATTATGAAAAAAATTCCTCTGGACCATCCACAACATGAATTGATTCAATTTCACAAACAATGGAGTCCTTGATTTTGAATTGCATTTCTTATTGATATTAGTTGTTGAATTCAGAAATAGAGAGTTCCTCCCATCATTTTTGGCTAGCAAGCCTCCTCTTTTGATTCCAAACACACTTTTTGATCCATTTAACATGAAATATAACACATGTGCCTAAACAACCTAGTATATTAATTGAATCAAAGAAGTATATACGCCATTAAAACTCCAAGTCTCTTTAAATCCATCAGCCAAAGGTGTCATTCATCATGGTTTGCATTTCATACAAATGTTAACTCGTTTAATTCCTAAATACTGAGAATTTCTAATCACCAAATGTTAATTGCGCTCCTATTTTTGTACCGAGGATTATTTTTCATGCAATAACCTTGAAACTAACTTTTGATTCGTTCTCAATAACTATATTCATTATGAAAAAAATTCCCCTGGACCATCCACAACATGAATTGATTCAATTTCACAAACAATGGAGTCCTTGATTTTGAATTGCATTTCTTATTGATATTAGTTGTTGAATTCAGAAATAGAGAGTTCCTCCCATCATTTTTGGCTAGCAAGCCTCTTCTTTTGATTCCAAACACACTTTTTGATGCATTTAACATGAAATATAACACATGTGGCTAAACAACCGAGTATATTAATTGAATCAAACAAGTATATACACCATTAAAACTCCAAATCTATTTAAATCCATCAGCCAAAGGTGTCATTCGTCATGTTTGCATTTCGTACAAATGTTAACTCATTTAATTCCTAAATAATGCAAATTTCTAATCACCAAATGTTAATTAGGCTCCTCTTGTTGTTCAGAGGATTATTTTTCATGCAAGAACCTTGAAATTAACTTTTGAGTAATTCTTAATAACTATAATCACTCTGAAAAAAATGATCCTGGACCATCTATAAGATGAATTCATTCAATTTAACAAACCATGGAGTCTTTGATTTTGAATTGCATTTCTTATCGATATTAATTGTAGAATTCAAAAATAGAGAGTTCCTCCCATCATTTTTGGCTACCGAGCCTCATTTTTTGATTCAAAACACACTTTTTGCTGCATTTAACATGAAATATAACACATGTGGCTAAACAACGGAGTATATTAATTGAATCAAACAAGTAAATACACCATTAAAACTCCAAGTCTCTTTAAATCCATCATCCAAAGGTGTCATTCATCATGGTTTGCATTTCGCACAAATGTTAACTTGTTTAATTCCTAAATAATGAGAATTTCTAAACAACAAATGTTAATTGGGCTCCTCTTGTTGTTCCGAGGATTATTTTTCATGCAATAACCTTGAAATTAACTTTTGATTCTTTCTTAATAACTATATTCATTATGAAAAAAATGCCCCTGGACCATCCATAACATGAATTCATTCAATTTAACAAACAATGGAGTCCTTGATTTTGAGTTGCATTTCTTATTGATATTAGTTGTTGAATTCAGAAATAGAGAGTTCCTCCCATCATTTTTGGCTAGCAAGCCTCCTCTTTTGATTCCAAACACACTTTTTGATCCATTTAACATGAAATATAACACATGTGCCTAAACAACCTAGTATATTAATTGAATCAAAGAAGTATATAAGCCATTAAAACTCCAAGTCTCTTTAAATCCATCAGCCAAAGGTGTCATTCATCATGGTTTGCATTTCGTACAAATGTTAACTCGTTTAATTCCTAAATACTGAGAATTTCTAATCACCAAATGTTAATTGCGCTCCTATTTTTGTACCGAGGATTATTTTTCATGCAATAACCTTGAAACTAACTTTTGATTCGTTCTCAATAACTATATTCATTATGAAAAAAATTCCCCTGGACCATCCACAACATGAATTGATTCAATTTCACAAACAATGGAGTCCTTGATTTTGAATTTCATTTCATATTGATATTAGTTGTTGAATTCAGAAATAGAGAGTTCATCCCATCATTTTTGGCTAGCAAGCCTCCTCTTTTGATTCCAAACACACTTTTTGATGCATTTAACATGAAATATAACACATGTGGCTAAACAACCGAGTATATTAATTGAATCAAACAAGTATATACACCAATAAAACTCCAAGTCCTTGATTTTGAATTGCATTTCTTATTGATATTAGTTGTTGAATTCAAAAATAGAGAGTTCCTCCCATCATTTTTGGCTAGCAAGCCTCCTCTTTTGATTCCAAACACACTTTTTGATGCATTTAACATGAAATATAACACATGTGACTAAACAACCGAGTATATTAATTGAATCAAACAAGTATATACACCATTAAAATTCCAAATCTATTTAAATCCATCAACCAAAGGTGTCATTCATCATGGTTTGCATTTCGTACAAATGTTAACTCGTTTAATTCCTAAATAATGAGAATTTCTAATCACTTAATGTTAATTAGGCTCCTCTTGATGTTTAGAGCATTATTTTTCATGCAAGAACATTGAAATTAACTTTTGAGTCTTTCTGAATAACTATAATCACTCTGAAAAAAATGATTCTGGACCATCTATAAGATGAATTCATTCAATTTAAGAAACCATGGAGTCCATGATTTTGAATTGCATTTCTTATCGATATTAATTGTTGAATTCAAAAATAGAGAGTTCCTCCCATCATTTTTGGCTACGGAGCCTCCTTTTTTGATTCCAAACACTATTTTTGCTGCATTTAACATGAAATATAACACATGTGGCAAAACAACCGAGTATATTAATTGAATCAAACTAGTATATACACCAATAAAACTCCTTGTCCTTGATTTTGAATTGCATTTCTTATTGATATTAGTTGTTGAATTCAAAAATAGAGAGTTCCTCCCATCATTTTTGGCTAGCAAGCCTGCTCTTTTGATTCCAAACACACTTTTTGATGCATTTAACATGAAATATAGCACATGTGGCTAAACAACCGAGTATATTAATTGAATCAAACAAGTATATACACCATTAAAACTCCAAATCTATTTAAATCCATCAGCCAAAGGTGTCATTCATCATGGTTTGCATTTCGTACAAATGTTAACTGGCTTAATTCTTAGATAATGAGAATTTCTAATCACCTAATGTTAATTCGGCTCCTCTTGTTGTTCTGAGGATTATTTTTCATGCAATAACCTTGAAATTAACTTTTGATTCTTTCTTAATAACTATATTCATTATGAAAAAACTGCCCCTGGACCATCCATAACATGAATTCATTCAATTTAACAAAAAATGGAGTCCTTCATTTTGAAGTGCATTTCTTATTGATATTAGTTGTTGAATTCAGAAATAGGGATTTCCTACCATCATTTTTGGATAGCAAGCCTCCTCTGTTGATTCCAAACACACTCTTTGATACATTTATCATAAAATATAAGACATATGGCTAAACAGACTAGTATATTAATTGAGTCAAACAAGTATATACACGAATAAAATTCCAAATCTATTTAAATCAATCATCCAAAGGTGCCATTAATCATGGCTTGCATTTCGTACAAATGTTAACTGGTTTAATTCCTAAATAATGAGACATTCTAAACACCTAATGTTAATTAGGCTTCTCTTGTTTTTACCGTGACTATTTTTCATGCAATAACCTTGAAATTAACTTTTGAGTCTTTCTTAATAACTATAATCATTGTGAAAAAAATGCTCCTGGACCATCTATAAGATGAATTCATTCAATTTGACAAACAATGGAGTCCTTGATTTTGAATTGCATTTCTTATTGATATTAGTTGTTGAATTCAGAAATAGAGAGTTCCTCCCATGATTTTTGGCTACCGAGCCTCCTTTTTTGATTACAAACACACATTTTGATGCATTTAACATGAAATATAACACATGAGGATAAACAACCGAGTATATTAATTGAATCAAACAGCTATATACAACATTAAAACTCCAAATCTATTTAAATCCATTAGGCAAAGGTGTCATTCATCATGGTTTCCATTTTGTACAAAAGTTAACTGGTTTAATTCCATCATGGTTTCCATTAATTGAGTATTGTTTTTCATGCAATAACCTTGAAATTAACTTTTGATTCTTTCTTAATAACTATTTTCATTATGAAAAAACTGCCCCTGGACCATCCATAACATGAATTCATTCAATTTGACAAACAATGGAGTCCTTGATTTTGAATTGCATTTCTTATTGATATTAGTTGTTGAATTCAGAAATAGAGAGTTCCTCCCATCATTTTTGGCTAGCAAGCCTCCTCCTTTGATACCAAATACACTTTTTGAGTATATTAATTGAATCAAACAAGTATATACACCATTAAAACTCCAAATCTATTTAAATCCATTAGCCAAAGGTGTCATTCATCATGGTTTGCATTTCGTACAAATGTTAACTGGTTTAATTCCTAAATAATGAGAATTTCTAATCGCTTAATGTTAATTAGGCTCTTCTTGTTGTTCCGAGGATTATTTTTCATTCAATAATCTTGAAATTAACTTTTGATTCTTTCTTAATAACTATATTGATTATTAAAAAACTACCCCTGAACCATCGATATCATGAATTCATTCAATTTGACAAAAAATGGAGTCCTTGATTTTGAATTGCATTTCTTATTGATATTAGTTGTTGAATTCAGAAATAGAGAGTTCGTCCCATCATTTTTGGCTAGCAACCCTCCTCTTTTGATTCCAAACACACTTTTTGATGTATTTAACATGAAATATAACATATGTGGCTCAACAACTGAGTATATTAATTGAATCAAACAAGTATTTACACCATTAAAACTCCAAATCTATTTAAATCAATCATCCAAAGGTGCCATTAATCATGGCTTGCATTTCGTACAAATGTTAACTAGTTTAATTCCTAAATAATGAGACATTCTAATTACCTAATGTTAATTAGGCTTCTCTTGTTTTAACCATGACTATTTTTGATGCCATAACCTTGAAATTAACTTTTGAGTCTTTCTTAATAACTATAATCATTGGGAAAAAAATGCTCCTGGACCATCTATAAGATGAATTCATTCAATTTAACAAACAATGGAGTCCTTGATTTTGAATTGCATTTCTTATCGATATTAATTGTAGAATTCAAAAATAGAGAGTTCCTCCCACGATTTTTGGCTACCGAGCCTCCTTTTTTTATTCCAAACACACTTTTTGATGCATTTAACATGAAATATAGCACATGTGGCCAAACAAACGAGTATATTAATTGAATCAAACAACTATATACAACATTAAAACTCCAAATATATTTAAATCCATCAGCCAAAGGTGTCATTCATCATGGTTTGCATTTCGTAAAAATGTTAACTCGTTTAATTCCTAAATACTGAGAATTTCTAATCACCAAATGTTAATTGGGCTCCTCTTGTTGTACCGAGGATTATTTTTCATGCAATAACCTTGAAATTAACTTTTGATTCGTTCTTAATAACTATATTCATTATGAAAAAAATGCCCCTGCACCATCCATAACATGAATTGATTCAATTTCACAAACAATGGAGTCCTTGATTTTGAATTGCATTTCTTATTGATATTAGTTGTTTGAATTCAGAAAATAGAGAGTTCCTCCCATCATTTTTGGCTAGCAAGCCTCCTCTTTTGATTCCAAACACACTTTTTGATGCATTTAACATGAAATATAACACATGTGGCTAAACAACCGAGTATATTAATTGAATCAAACAAGTATATACACCATTAAAACTCCAAATCTATTTAAATCCATCAGCCAAAGGTGTCATTCATCATGGTTTGCATTTCGTACAAATGTTAACTGGTTTAAATTCCTAAATAATGAGAATTTGCTAATCACATAATGTTAATTAGGCTCCTCTTGTTGTTTCGAGGATTATTTTTCATGCAATAACCTTGAAAGGAACTTTTGAGTCTTTCTTAATAACTATAATCATTCTGAAAAAAATGCTCCTGGACCATCTATAAGATGAATTCATTCAATTTAACAAACAATGGAGTCCTTGATTTTGAATTGCATTTCTTATCGATATTAATTGTAGAATTCAAAAATAGAGAGTTCCTCCCATCATTTTTGGCTACCGAGCCTCCTTTTTTGATTCCAAAAACACACTTTTTTTGCTGCATTTAACATTAAATATAACACATGTGGCTAAACAAACCGAGTATATTAATTGAATGAAACAAGTATATACACCAATAAAACTCCAATTCTATTTAAATGAATCATCCAAAGATGCCATTAATCATGGCTAGCATTTCGCACAAATGTTAACTGGTTTAATTCCTAAATAATGAGACATTCTAATCACCTAATGTTAATTAGGCTTCTCTTGTTTTTACCATGACTATTTTTCATGCAATAACCTTGAAATTAACTTTTGAGTCTTTCTTAATAACTATAATCATTGTGAAAAAAATGCTCCTGGACAATCTATAAGATGAATTCATTCAATTTAACAAACAATGGAGTCCTTGATTTTGAATTGCATTTCTTATTGATATTAGTTGTTGAATTCAGAAATAGAGAGTTCCTCCCATCATTTTTGGCTACCAAGCCTCCTCTTTTGATTTTAAACACACTTTTTGATGCATTTAACATGAAATATAACACATGTGGCTAAACAACGGAGTATATTAATTGAATCAAACAAGTATATACACCATTAAAACTCCAAATCTATTTAAATCCATCAGCCAAAGGTGTCATTCATCATGGTTTGCATTTCGTACAAATTTTAACTGGTTTAATTCCTAAATAATGAGACATTCTAATCATGTAATGTTAATTAGGCTTCTCTTGTTTTTACCTTTACTATTTTTCATGCAATAACCTTGAAATTAACTTTTGAGTCTTTCTTAATAACTATAATTATTGTGAAAAAAATGCTCCTGGACAATCTATAAGATGAATTCATTCAATTTCACAAACAATGGAGTCCTTGATTTTGAATTGCATTTCTTATTGATATTAGTTGTTGAATTCAGAAATAGAGAGTTCCTCCCATCGTTTTTGGCTAGCAAGCCTCCTCCTTTGATTCCAAATACACTTTTTGATGCATTTAACATGAAATATAACACATTGGGCTAAACAACCGAGTATATTAATTGAATCAAACAGGTATATACACAATTAAAACTCCAAATCTATTTAAATCTATTAGCCAAAGGTGTCATTCATCATGGTTTGCATTTCGTACAAATGTTAACTAGTTTAATTCCTAAATAATGAGAATTTCTAATCACCTAATGTTAATTAGGCCCCTCTTGTTGTTCCGAAGATTATTTTTGATGCAATAACCTTGAAATTAATTTTTGATTCTTTCCTAAGAACTATATTCATTATGAAAAAACTGCCCCTGGACCATCCATAACATGAATTCATTCAATTTAACAAACAATGGAGTCCTTGATTTTGAATTGCATTTCTTATTGATATTAGTTGTTGAATTCAGAAATATAGAGTTCCTCCCATCATTTTTGGCTAGCAAGCCTCCTCTTTTGATTCCAAACACACTTTTTGATCCATTGAACATGAAATATAACACATGTGCCTAAACAGCCGAGTATATTAATTGAATCAAACAAGTATATACGCCATTAAAACTCCAAGTCTCTTTAAATCCATCAGCCAAAGGTGTCATTCATCAGGGTTTGCATTTCGTACAAATGTTAACTCGTTTAATTCCTAAATACTGAGAATTTCTAATCACCAAATGTTAATTGGGCTCCTCTTGTTGTACCGAGGATTATTTTTCATGCAATAACCTTGAAATTAACTTTTGATTGCTTCTTAATAACTATATTCATTATGAAAAAAATGCCCCTGGACCATCCATAACATGAATTGATTCAATTTCACAAACAATGGAGTCCTTGATTTTGAATTGCATTTATTATTGATATTAGTGTTTGAATTCAGAAATAGAGAGTTCCTCCCATCATTTTTGGCTAGCAAGCCTCCTATTTGGATTCCAAACACACTTTTTGATGCATTTAACATGAAATATAACACATGTGGCTAAACAACCGAGTATATTAATTGAATCAAACAAGTATATACACCATTAAAACTCCAAATCTATTTAAATCCATCAGCCAAAGGTGTCATTCATCATGGTTTGCATTTCGTACAAAAATTTTAACTCGTTTAATTCCTAAATAATGAGAATTTCTAATCACCAAATGTTAATTGGGCTTCTCTTGTTGTTTTTACCTTAATTATTTTTCATGCAATAACCTTGAAATTAACTTTTGATTGCTTCTTAATAACTATATTCATTGTGAAAAAAATGCTCCTGGACCATCTATAAGATGAATTCATTCAATTTCACAAACAATGGAGTCCTTGATTTTGAATTTCATTTCTTATTGATATTAGTTGTTGAATTCAGAAATAGAGAGTTCCTCCCATCGTTTTTGGCTAGCAAGCTTCCTCCTTTGATTCCAAATACACTTTTTGATGCATTTAACATGAAATATAACACATTGGGCTAAACAACCGAGTATATTAATTGAATCAAACAGGTATATACACAATTAAAACTCCAAATCTATTTAAATCTATTAGCCAAAGGTGTTATTCATCATGGTTTGCATTTCGTACAAATGTTAACTAGTTTAATTCCTAAATAATGAGAATTTCTAATCACCTAATGTTAATTAGGCTCCTCTTGTTGTTCCGAGGATTATTTTTGATGCAATAACCTTGAAATTAATTTTTGATTCTTTCCTAAGAACTATATTCATTATGAAAAAACTGCCCCTGGACCATCCATAACATGAATTCATTCAATTTAACAAACAATGGAGTCCTTGATTTTGAATTGCATTTCTTATTGATATTAGTTGTTGAATTCAGAAATATAGAGTTCCTCCCATCATTTTTGGCTAGCAAGCCTCCTCTTTTGATTCCAAACACACTTTTTGATCCATTGAACATGAAATATAACACATGTGCCTAAACAGCCGAGTATATTAATTGAATCAAATAAGTATATACACCATTAAAACTCCAAGTCTCTTTAAATCCATCAGCCAAAGGTGTCATTCATCAGGGTTTGCATTTCGTACAAATGTTAACTCGTTTAATTCCTAAATACTGAGAATTTCTAATCACCAAATGTTAATTGGGCTCCTCTTGTTGTACCGAGGATTATTTTTCATGCAATAACCTTGAAATTAACTTTTGATTGCTTCTTAATAACTATATTCATTATGAAAAAAATGCCCCTAGACCATCCATAACATGAGTTGATTCAATTTCACAAACAATGGAGTCCTTGATTTTGAATTGCATTTCTTATTGATATTAGTGTTTGAATTCAGAAATAGAGAGTTCCTCCCATCATTTTTGGCTAGCAAGCCTCCTCTTTTGATCCAAACACACTTTTTGATGCATTTAACATGAAATATAACACATGTGGCTAAACAACCGAGTATATTAATTGAATCAAACCAGTATATACACCATTAAAACTCCAAATCTATTTAAATCCATCAGCCAAAGGTGTCATTCATCATGGTTTGCATTTCGTACAAATGTTAACTCGTTTAATTCCTAAATAATGCGAATTTCTAATCACCTAATCTTAATTAGGCTCCACTTGTTGTTCAGAGGATTATTTTTCATGCAAGAACCTTGAAATTAACTTTTGAGTCTTTCTTAATAACTATAATCACTCTGAAAAAAATGATCCTGGACCATCTATAAGATGAATTCATTCAATTTAATAAACCATGGAGTCCTTGATTTTGAATTGCATTTCTTATCGATATTAATTGTAGAATTCAAAAATAGAGAGTTCCTCCCATCATTTTTGGCTACCGAGCCTCCTTTTTTGATTCCAAACACACTTTTTGCTGCATTTAACATGAAATATAACACATATGGCTAAATAACCGAGTATATTAATTGAATCAAACAAGTATATACACCAATAAAACTCCAAATCTTTTTAAATCAATCATCCAAAGGTGCCATTAATCATGGCTAGAATTTCGCACAAATGTTAACTGGTTTAATTCCTAAATAATGAGACATTCTAATCACCTAATGTTAATTAGGCTTCTCTTGTTTTTACCATGACTATTTTTCATGCAATAACATTGAAATTAACTTTTGAGTCTTTCTTAATAACTATAATCATTGTGAAAAAAATGCTCCTGGACCATCTATAAGATGAATTCATCCAATTTAACAAACAATGGAGTCCTTGATTTTGAATTGCATTTCTTATCGATATTAATTGTAGAATTCAAAAATAGAGAGTTCCTCCCATCATTTTTGGATACCGAGCCTCCTTTTTGGATTCCAAACAAACTTCTTGCTGCATTTAACATGAAATATAACACATGTGGCTAAACAACCGAGTATATTAATTGAAGGAAACAAGTACATACACCAATAAAAATCCAAATCTATTTAAATCAATCACCCAAAGGTGCCATTAATCATGGCTAGCATTTTGCACAAATGTTAACTGGTTTAATTCCTAAATAATGAGACATTCTAATCACCAAATGTTAATTAGGCTTCTCTTGTTTTTACCATGACTATTTTTCTTGCCATAACCTTGAAATTAACTTTTGAGTCTTTCTTAATAACTATAATCATTTTGAAAAAAATGCTCCTGGACCATCTATAAGATGAATTCATTCAATTTAACAAACAATGGAGTCCTTGATTTTGAATTGCATTTCTTACCGATATTAATTGTAGAATTCAAAAATAGAGAGTTCCTCCCATCATTTTTGGCTACCGAGCCACCTTTTTTGATTCCAAACACACTTTTTGATGCATTTAACATGAAATATAACACATATGGGTAAAGAAACTAGTATATTAATTGAATCAAACAAGTATATACACCAATAAAACTCCAAATCTATTTAAATCAATCATGCAAAGGTGCCATTATTCATGGCTTGCATTTCGTACAAATGTTAACTGGTTTAATTCCTAAATAATGAGACATTCTAAACACCTAATGTTAATTAGGCTTCTCTTGTTTTTACCATGACTATTTTTCATGCAATAATCTTGAAATTAACTTTTGAGTCTTTCTTAATAACTATAATCATTGTGAAAAAAATGCTCCTGGACCATCTATAAGATGAATTCATTCAATTTAACAAACAACGGAGTACTCGATTTTGAATTGCATTTCTTATCAATATTAATTGTAGAATTCAAAAATAGAGACTTCCTCCCATCATTTTTGGCTAGCATGCCACCTCCTTTGATTCCAAACACACTTTTTGATGCATTTAAAATGAAATATAACACATGTGGCTAAACAACCGAGTATATTAATTGAATCAAACAAGTATATACACCATTAAAACTCCAAATCTATTTAAATCCATTAGCCAAAGGTGTCATTCATTATGGTTTGCATTTCGTACAAATGTTAACTCGTTTAATTCCTAAATAATGCGAATTTCTAATCACCTAATCTTAATTAGGCTCCTCTTGTTGTTCAGAGGATTATTTTTCATGCAAGAACCTTGAAATTAACTTTTGAGTCTTTCTTAATAACTATAATCACTCTGAAGAAAATGATCCTGTACCATTTATAAGATGAATTCATTCAATTTAACAAACCATGGAGTCCTTGATTTTGAATTGCATTTCTTATCGATATTAATTTTAGAATTCAAAAATAGAGAGTTCCATCATTTTTGGCTACCGAGCCTCCTTTTTTGATTCCAAACACACTTTTTGCTGCATTTAACATGAAATATAACACATATGGCTAAATAACCGAGTTTATTAATTGAATCAAACAAGTATATACACCAATAAAACTCCAAATCTATTTAAATCAATCATCCAAAGGTGCCATTAATCATGGCTAGAATTTCGCACAAATGTTAACTGGTTTAATTCCTAAATAATGAGACATTCTAATCACCTAATGTTAATTAGGCTTCTCTTGTTTTTACCATGACTATTTTTCATGCAATAACATTGAAATTAACTTTTGAGTCTTTCTTAATAACCATAATCATTGTGAAAAAAATGCTCCTGGACCATCTATAAGATGAATTCATCCAATTTAACAAACAATGGAGTCCTTGATTTTGAATTGCATTTCTTATCGATATTAATTGTAGAATTCAAAAATAGAGAGTTCCTCCCATCATTTTTGGATACCGAGCCTCCTTTTTGGATTCCAAACAAACTTTTTGCTGCATTTAACATGAAATATAACACATGTGGCTAAACAACCGAGTATATTAATTGAAGGAAACAAGTACATACACCAATAAAACTCCAAATCTATTTAAATCAATCACCCAAAGGTGCCATTAATCATGGCTAGCATTTCGCACAAATGTTAACTGGTTTAATTCCTAAATAATGAGACATTCTAATCACCTAATGTTAATTAGGCTTCTCTTGTTTTTACCATGACTATTTTTCTTGCCATAACCTTGAAAGGAACTTTTGAGACTTTCTTAATAACTATAATCATTCTGAAAAAAATGCTCCTGGACCATCTATAAGATGAATTCATTCAATTTAACAAACAATGGAGTCCTTGATTTTGAATTGCATTTCTTATCGATATTAATTGTAGAATTCAAAAATAGAGAGTTCCTCCCATCATTTTTGGCTACCGAGCCACCTTTTTTGATTCCAAACACACTTTTTGATGCATTTAACATGAAATATAACACATATGGGTAAAGAAACTAGTATATTAATTGAATCAAACAAGTATATACACCAATAAAACTCCAAATCTATTTAAATCAATCATGCAAAGGTGCCATTAATCATGGCTTGCATTTCGTACAAATGTTAACTGGTTTAATTCCTAAATAATGAGACATTCTAAACACCTAATGTTAATTAGGCTTCTCTTATTTTTACCATGACTATTTTTCATGCAATAATCTTGAAATTAACTTTTGAGTCTTTCTTAATAACTATAATCATTGTGAAAAAAATGCTCCTGCACCATCTATAAGATGAATTCATTCAATTTAACAAACAACGGAGTCCTCGATTTTGAATTGCATTTCTTATCGATATTAATTGTAGAATTCAAAAATAGAGAGTTCCTCCCATCATTTTTGGCTAGCATGCCTCCTCCTTTGATTCCAAACACACTTTTTGATGCATTTAAAATGAAATATAACACATGTGGCTAAACAACCGAGTATATTAATTGAATCAAACAAGTATATACACCATTAAAACTCCAAATCTATTTAAATCCATTAGCCAAAGGTGTCATTCATTATGGTTTGCATTTCGTACAAATGTTAACTGGTTTAATTCCTAAATAATGAGAATTTCTCATCACCTAATGTTAATTAGGCTCCTCTTGTTGTTCCGAGGATTATTTTTCATTCAATAACCTTGAAATTAACTTTTGAATCTTTCTTAATAACTATATTGATTATGAAAAAACTGCCCCTGGACCATCGATAACATGAGTTCATTCAATTTAACAAACAATGGAGTCCTTGATTTTGAATTGCATTTCTTATTGATATTAGTTGTTGAATTCAGAAATAGAGAGTTCGTCCCATCATTTTTAGCTAGCAAGCCTCCTCTTTTGATTCCAAACACACTTTTTGATGCATTAACATGAAATATAACACATGTGGCTAAACAACCAAGTATATTAATTGAATCAAACCAGTATGTACACCAATAAAACTCCAAATCAATTTAAATCAATCATCCGAAGGTGCCATTAATCATGGCTTGCATTTCGTACAAATGTTAACTGGTTTAATTCCTAAATAATGAGTCATTCTAATCACCTAATGTTAATTAGCCTTCTCTTGTTTTTACCATGACTATTTTTCATGCAATAACCTTGAAATTAACTTTTGAGTCTTTCTTAATAACTATAATCAGTGTGAAAGAAATGCTCCTGGACCATCTATAAGATGAATTCATTCAATTTAACAAACAATGGAGTCCTTGATTTTGAATTGCATTCTTATCGATATTAATTGTAGAATTCAACAATAGAGAGTTCCTCCCATGATTTTTGGCTACCGAGACTCCTTTTTTGATTCCAAACACACATTTTGATGCATTTAACATGAAATATAACACATGTGGCTAAACAACCGAGTATATTAATTGAATCAAACAACTATATACAACATTAAAACTCCAAATATATTTAAATCCATCAGCCAAAGGTGTCATTCATCATGGTTTGCATTTCGTAAAAATGTTAACTCGTTTATTTCCTAAATACTGAGAATTTCTAATCAACAAATGTTAATTGGGCTCCTCTTGTTGTACCGAGGATTATTTTTCATGCAATAACCTTGAAATTAACTTTTGATTCGTTCTTAATAACTATATTCATTATGAAAAAAATGCCCCTGGACCATCCATAACATGAATTGATTCAATTTCACAAACAATGGAGTCCTTGATTTTGAATTGCATTTCTTATTGATATTAGTGTTTGAATTCTGAAATAGAGAGTTCCTCCCATCATTTTTGGCTAGCAAGCCTCCTCTTTTGATTCCAAACACACTTTTTGATGCATTTAACATCAAATACAACACATGTGGCTAAACAACCGAGTATATTAATTGAATCAAACAAGTATATACACCATTAAAACTCCAAATCTATTTAAATCCATCAGCCAAAGGTGTCATTCATCATGGTTTGCATTTCGTACAAATGTTAACTAGTTTAATTCCTAAATAATGAGAATTTCTAATCACCTAATGTTAATTAGGCTCCTCTTGTTGTTCCGAGGATTATTTTTGATGCAATAACCTTGAAATTAATTTTTGATTCTTTCCTAAGAACTATATTCATTATGAAAACTACCCCTGGACCATCCATAACATGAATTCATTCAATTTAACAAACAATGGAGTCCTTCATTTTGAATTGCATTTCTTATTGATATTAGTTGTTGAATTCAGAAATATAGAGTTCCACCCATCATTTTTGGCTAGCAAGCCTCCTCTTTTGATTCCAAATACACTTTTTGATCCATTGAACATGAAATATAACACATGTGCCTAAACAACCGAGTATATTAATTGAATCAAACAAGTATATACGCCATTAAAACTCCAAGTCTCTTTAAATCCATCAGCCAAAGGTGTCATTCATCATGGTTTGCATTTCGTACAAATGTTAACTCGTTTAATTCCTAAATACTGACAATTTCTAATCACCAAATGTTAATTGGGCTCCTCTTGTTGTACCGAGGATTATTTTTCATGCAATAACCTTGAAATTAACTTTTGATTCGTTCTTAATAACTATATTCATTATGAAAAAAATGCCCCTGGACCATCCATAACATGAATTGATTCAATTTCACAAACAATGGAGTCCTTGATTTTGAATTGCATTTCTTATTGATATTAGTGTTTGAATTCTGAAATAGAGAGTTCCTCCCATCATTTTTGGCTAGCAAGCCTCCTCTTTTGATTCCAAACACACTTTTTGATGCATTTAACATCAAATACAACACATGTGGCTAAACAACCGAGTATATTAATTGAATCAAACAAGTATATACACCATTAAAACTCCAAATCTATTTAAATCCATCAGCCAAAGGTGTCATTCATCATGGTTTGCATTTCGTACAAATGTTAACTGGTTGAATTCCTAAATAATGAGAATTGCTAATCACATAATGTTAATTAGGCTCCTCTTGTTGTTCCGAGGATTATTTTTCATGCAATAACCTTGAAAGGAACTTTTGAGACTTTCTTAATAACTATAATCATTCTGAAAAAAATGCTCCTGGACCATCTATAAGATGAATTCATTCAATTTAACAAACAATGGAGTCCTTGATTTTGAATTGCATTTCTTATCGATATTAATTGTAGAATTCAAAAATAGAGAGTTCCTCCCATCATTTTTGGCTACCGAGCCTCCTTTTTTGATTCTAAACACACTTTTTGCTGCATTTAACATTAAATATAACACATGTGGCTCAACAACCGAGTATATTAATTGAATGAAACAAGTATATACACCAATAAAACTCCAATTCTATTTAAATGAATCATCCAAAGATGCCATTAATCATGGCTAGCATTTCGCACAAATGTTAACTGGTTTAATTCCTAAATAATGAGACATTCTAATCACCTAATGTTAATTAGGCTTCTCTTGTTTTTACCATGACTATTTTTCATGCAATAACCTTGAAATTAACTTTTGAGTCTTTCTTAATAACTATAATCATTGTGAAAAAAATGCTCCTGGACAATCTATAAGATGAATTCATTCAATTTAACAAACAATGGAGTGCTTGATTTTGAATTGCATTTCTTATCGATATTAATTGTAGAATTCAAAAATAGAGAGTTCCTCCCATCATTTTTGGCTACTGAGCCTCATTTTTTGATTCCAAACACACTTTTTGCTCCATTTAACAATAAATATAGCACATGTGGCTAAACAACCGAGCATATTAATTCGATGAAACAAGTACATACACCATTAAAACTCCAAATCTATTTAAATCCATCAGCCAAAGTTGTCATTCATCATGGTTTGCATTTCGTACAAATGTTAACTGGTTTAATTCCTAAATAATGAGAATTTCTAATCACCTAATGTTAATTAGTCTCCTCTTGTTGTTCCGGGGTTTATTTTTCATGCAATAACGTTGAAATTAACTTTTGATTCTTTCTTAATAACTATATTCATTATGAAAAAAATGCCCCTGGACCATCCATAACAGGAATTCATTCAATTTCACAAACAATGGAGTCCTTGATTTTGAATTGCATTTCTTATTGATATTAGTTATTGAATTCAGAAATAGAGAGTTCCTCCCATCATTTTTGGCTAGCAAGCCTCCTCTTTTGATTCCAAACACACTTTTTGATGCATTTAACATGAAATACAACACATGTGGCTAAACAACCGAGTATATTAATTGAATCAAACAAGTATATACACCATTAAAACTCCAAATCTATTTAAATCCATCAGCCAAAGGTGTCATTCATCATGGTTTGCATTTCGTACAAATGTTAACTGGTTTAATTCCTAAATAATGAGAATTTCTAATCACATAATGTTAATTAGGCTCTCCTCTTGTTGTTCCGAGGATTATTTTTCATGCAATAACCTTGAAATGAACTTTTGAGACTTTCTTAATAACTATAATCATTCTGAAAAAAATGCTCCTGGACCATCTGTAAGATGAATTCATCCAATTTAACAAACAATGGAGTCCTTGATTTTGAATTCCATTTCTTATCGATATTAATTGTAGAATTCAAAAATAGAGAGTTCCTCCCATCATTTTTGGCTACCGAGCCTCCTTTTTTGATTCCGAACACACTTTTTGCTACATTTAACATGAAATATAACACATGTCGCTAAACAACCGAGTATATTAATTGAATCAAACAAGTATATACACCATTAAAACTCCAAATCTATTTAAATCAATCATCCAAAGGTGCCATTATTCATGGCTAGCATTTCGCACAAACGTTAACTGGTTTAATTCCTAAATAATGAGACATTCTAATCACCTAATGTTAATTAGGCTTCTCTTGTTTTTACATTGACTATTTTTCATGCAATAACCTTGAAATTAACTTTTGAACCTTTCTTAATAACTATAATCATTGTGAAAAAAATGCTCCTGGACCATCTATAAGATGAATTCATTCAATTTAAGAAATAATGGAGTCCTTGATTTTGAATTGCATTTCTTATCGATATTAATTGTAGAATTCAAAAATAGAGAGTTCCTCCCATGATTTTTTGCTACCGAGCCTCATTTTTTGATTCCAAACACACTTTTTGATGCATTTAACATGAAATATAGCACATGTGGCCAAACAAACGAGTATATTAATTGAATCAAACAAGTATATACACCATTAAAACTCCAAATCTATTTAAATCCATCAGCAAAAGTTGTCATTTGTCATGGTTTGCATTTCGTACAAATGTTAACTAGTTTAATTCCTAAATAATGAGAATTTCTAATCACCTAATGTTAATTAGGCTCCTCTTGTTGTTCTGGGGTTTATTTTTCATGCAATAACCTTGAAATTAACTTTTGATTCTTTCTTAATAACTATATTGATTATGAAAAAACTGTCCCTGGACCATCCATAACATGAATTCATTCAATTTAACAGACAATGGAGTCCTTGATTTTGAAGTGCATTTCTTATTGAAATTGGGAGTTCCTACCATCATTTTTGGACAGCAAGCCTCCTCTGTTGATTCCAAACCACACTTTTTGATACATTTATCATAAAATATAACACATATGGCTAAACAAACTAGTATATTAAATTATATACACCAATAAAATTCCTAATCTATTTAAATCAATCATCCAAAGGTGCCATTAATCATGGCTTGCATTTCGTACAAATGTTAACTGGTTTAATTCCTAAATAATGGGACATTCTAATCACCTAATGTTAATTAGGCTTCTCTTGTTTTTACCATGACTATTTTTCATGCAATAACCTTGAAATTAACTTTTGAGTCTTTCTTAATAACTATAATCATTCTGAAAAAAATGCTCCTGGACCATCTATAAGATGAATTCATTCAATTTAACAAACAATGGAGTCCATGATTTTGAATTGCATTTCTTATCGATATTAATTGTAGAATTCAAAAATAGAGAGTTCCTCCCATCATTTTTGGCTATCGAGCCTCCTTTTTTCATTCCAAACACACATTTTGATGCATTTAACATGAAATATAACACATGTGGCTAAACAACCGAGTATATTAATTGAATGAAACAGCTATATACAACATTAAAACTCCAAATCTATTTAAATCCATCATCCAAAGGTGCCATTAATCATGGCTTGCATTTCGTACAAATGTTAACTGGTTTAATTCCTAAATAATGAGACATTCTAATCACCTAATGTTAATTAGGCTTCTCTTGTTTTTACCATGACTATTTTTCATGCCATAACCTTGAAATTAACTTTTGAGTCTTTCTTAATAACTATAATCATTGAGAAAAAAATGCTCCTGGACCATCTATAAGATGAATTCATTGAATTTAACAAACAATGGAGTCTTTGATTTTGAATTGCATTTCTTACTGATATTAATTGTAGAATTCAAAAATAGAGAGTTCCTCCCATCATTTTTGGCTACCGAGCCTCCTTTTTTGATTCCAAACACACTTTTTGATGCATTTAACATGAAATATAACACATATGGCTAAACAAACTAGTATATTAATTGAATCAAACAATTATATACACCAATAAAATTCCTAATCTATTTAAATCAATCATCCAAAGGTGCCATTAATCATGGCTTGCATTTCGTACAAATGTTAACTGGTTTAATTCCTAAATAATGGGACATTCTAATCACCTAATGTTAATTAGGCTTCTCTTGTTTTTACCATGACTATTTTTCATGCAATAATCTTGAAATTAACTTTTGAGTCTTTCTTAATAACTATAATCATTGTGAAAAAAATGCTCCTGGACCATCTATAAGATGAATTCATTCAATTTAACAAACAATGGAGTCCACGATTTTGAATTGCATTTCTTATCGATATTAATTGTAGAATTCAAAAATAGACAGTTCCTCCCATGATTTTTGGCTACCGAGCCTCATTTTTTGATTCCAAACACACATTTTGATGCATTTAACATGAAATATAACACATGTGGCTAAACAACCGAGTATATTAATTGAATCAAATACCTATATACAACATTAAAACTCCAAATCTATTTAAATCTATCAGCCAAAGGTGTCATTCATCATGGTTTGCATTTTGTACAAATGTTAACTGGTTTAATTCCTAAATAATGAGAATTTCTAATCACCTAATGTTAATTAGTCTCCTCTTGTTGTTCCGAATATTATTTTTCATGCAATAACCTTGAAATTAAATTTTAATTCTTTCTTAATAACTATTTTCATTATGAAAAAACTGCCCCTGGACCATCCATAACATGAATTCATTCAATTTGACAAACAATGGAGTTCTTGATTTTGAATTGCATTTCTTATTGATATTAGTTGTTGAATTCAGAAATAGAGAGTTCCTCCCATCATTTTTGGCTAGCAAGCCTCCTCCTTTGATTCCAAATACACTTTTTGATGCATTTAACATGAAATATAACACATGTGGCTAAACAACCGAGTATATTAAATGAATCAAACAAGTATATACACAATTAAAACTCCAAATCTATTTAAATCTATTAGCCAAAGGTGTCATTCATCATGGTTTGCATTTCGTACAAATGTTAACTAGTTTAATTCCTAAATAATGTGAATTTCTAATCACCTAATGTTAATTAGGCTCCTCTTGTTGTTCCGAGGCTTATTTTTCATGCAATAACCTTGAAATTAACTTTTGATTCTTTCCTAAGAACTATATCCATTATGAAAAAACTGCCCCTGGACCATCCATAACATGAATTCATTCAATTTAACAAACAATGGAGTCCTTGATTTTGAATTGCATTTGTTATTGATATTAGTTGTTGAATTCAGAAATAGAGAGTTCCTCCCATCATTTTTGGCTAGCAACCCTCCTCCTTTGATTCCAAATACACTTTTTGATGCATGTAACACGAAATATAACACATATGGCTAAACAACCAAGTATATTAATTGAATCAAACAAGTATATACACCATTAAAACACCAAATCTATTTAAATCCATGAGACAAAGGTGTCATTCATCATGGTTTGCATTTCGTACAAAAGTTAACTGGTTTAATTCCTAAATAATGAGACATTCTAATCACCTAATGTTAATTAGGCTCCTCTCATTGTTACGAGGATTATTTTTCATTCCATAACCTTGAAATTAACTTTTGATTCTTTCTTAATAACTATATTGATTATGAAAAACTGCCCCTGGACCATCCATAACATGAATTCATTCAATTTAACAAACAATGGAGTCCTTGATTTTGAATTGCATTTCTTATCGATATTAATTGTAAAATTCAAAAATAGAGAGTTCCTCCCATGATTTTTGGCTACCGAGCCTCCTTTTTTGATTCCAAACACACATTTTGATGCATTTAACATGAAATATAACACATGTGGCTAAACAACCGAGTATATTAATTAAATGAAACAGCTATATACAACATTAAAATTCCAAATCTATTTAAATCCATCATCCAAAGGTGCCATTAATCATGGCTTGCATTTCATACAAATGTTAACTGGTTTAATTCCTAAATAATGAGACATTCTAATCACATAATGTTAATTAGGCTTCTCTTGTTTTTACCATGACTATTTTTCTTCCCATAACCTTGAAATTAACTTTTGAGTCTTTCTTAATAACTATAATCATTGAGAAAAAAATGCTCCTGGACCATCTAGAAGATGAATTCATTCAATTTAACAAACAATGGAGTCCTTGATTTTGAATTGCATTTCTTACTGATATTAATTGTAGAATTCAAAAATAGAGAGTTCCTCCCATCATTTTTGGCTACCGAGCCTCCTTTTTTGATTCCAAACACACTTTTTGATGCATTTAACATGAAATATAACACATATGGCTAAACAAACTAGTATATTAATTGAATCAAGCAAGTATATACACCAATAAAACTCCAAATCTATTTAAATCAATCATGCAAATGTGCAATTAATCATGGCTTCCATTTCGTACAAATGTTAACTGGTTTAATTCCTAAATAATGAGACATTCTAAACACCTAATGTTAATTAGGTTTCTCTTGTTTTTACCATGACTATTTTTCATGCAATAATCTTGAAATTAACTTTTGAGTCTTTCTTAATAACTATAATCATTGTGAAAAAAATGCTCCTGGACCATCTATATGATGAATTCATTCAATTTAACAAACAATGGAGTCCTCGATTTTGAATTGCATTTCTTATCGATATTAATTGTAGAATTCAAAAATAGAGAGTTCCTCCCATCATTTTTGGCTAGCAAGCCTCCTCTTTTGATTTCAAAACACACTTTTTCATACATTTATCATGAAATATAACACATGTGGCTAAACAACCGAGTATATTAATTGAATCAAATAGCTATATACAACATTAAAACTCCAAATCTATTTAAATCTATCAGCCAAAGGTGTCATTCATCATGGTTTGTATTTTGTACAAATGTTAAATGGTTTAATTCCTAAATAATGAGAATTTCTAATCACCTAATGTTAATTAGTCTCCTCTTGTTGTTCCGAGTATTATTTTTCATGCAATAACCTTGAAATTAAATTTTAATTCTTTCTTAATAACTATTTTCATTATAAAAAAACTGTCCATGGAGCATCCATAACATGAATTCATTCAATTTGACAAACAATGGAGTTCTTGATTTTGAATTGCATTTCTTATTGATATTAGTTGTTGAATTCAGAAATAGAGAGTTCCTCCCATCATTTTTGCCTAGCAAGCCTCCTCCTTTGATTCCAAATACACTTTTTGATGCATTTAACATGAAATATAACACATGAGGCTAAACAACCGAGTATATTAAATGAATCAAACAAGTATATACACAATTAAAACTCCAAATCTATTTAAATCTATGAGCCAAAGGTGTCATTCATCATGGTTTGCATTTCGTACAAATGTTAACTAGTTTAATTCCTAAATAATGAGAATTTCTAATCACCTAATGTTAATTAGGCTCCTCTTGTTGTTCCGAGGCTTATTTTTCATGCAATAACCTTGAAATTAACTTTTGATTCTTTCCTAAGAACTATATCCATTATGAAAAAACTGCCCCTGGACCATCCATAACATTAATTCATTCAATTTAACAAACAATGGAGTCCTTGATTTTGAATTGCATTTGTTATTGATATTAGTTGTTGAATTCAGAAATAGAGAGTTCCTCCCATCATTTATGGCTAGCAAGCCCCCTCTTTTGATTCCAAACACACTTTTTGTTGCATTTAACATGAAATATAACACATATGGCTAAACAACCGAGTATATTAATTGAATCAAACAAGTATATACACCATTAAAACCTCCAAATCTATTTAAATCCCTCAACCAAAGGTGTCATTCATCATGGTTTGCATTTCGTACAAATGCTAACTGGTTTAATTCCTAAATAATGAGAATTTCTAATCACCTAATGTTAATTAGGCTCCTCTCGTTGTTCCGAGGATTATTTTTCATTCTATAACCTTGAAATTAACATTTGATTCTTTCTTAATAACTATATTGATTATGAAAAACTGCCCTTGGACCATCCATAACATGAATTCATTCAATTTGACAAACAATGGAGTCCTTGATTTTGAATTGCATTTCTTATTGATTTTAGTTGTTGAATTCAGAAATAGAGAGTTCGTCCCATCATTTTTGGCTAGCAAGCCTCCTCTTTTGATTCCAAACACACTTTTTAATGCATTTAACATGAAATATAACACATGTGGCTAAACAACCGAGTATATTAATTGAATCAAACAAGTATATACACCATTAAAACTCCAAATCTATATAAATCCATCAGCCAAAGTTGTCCATCATGGTTTGCATTTCGTACAAATGTTAACTGGTTTAATTCCTAAATAATGAGAATTTCTAATCACCTAATGGTAATTAGGCTCCTTTTGTTGTTCCGAGGATTATTTTTCATGCAATAACCTTGAAATTAACTTTTGATTTTTCTTAATAACTATATTCATTAAAAAAAAACTGCCCCTGGACCATCCATAATATGAATTCATTCAATTTAACAAACAATGGAGTCCTTGATTTTGAATTGCATTTCTTATCGATATTAATTGTAAAATTCAAAAATAGAGAGTTACTCCCATGATTTTTGGCTATTGAGCCTCCTTTTTTCATTCCAAACACACATTTTGATGCATTTAACATGAAATATAACACATGTGGCTAAACAACCGAGTATATTAAATGAATCAAACAAGTATATACACCATTAAAACTCCAAATCTATTTAAATCCATTAGCCAAAGGTGTCATTCATCATGGTTTACATTTCGTACAAATGTTAACTGGTTTAATTCCTAAATAATGAGAATTTCTAATCACGTAATGTTAATTAGGATCCTCTTGTTTTTCCGAGGATTATTTTTCATTTAATAACCTTGAAATTAACTTTTGAATCTTTCTTAATAACTATATTGATTATGAAAAAATTGCCCCTGGACCATCGATAACATGAGTTCATTGAATTTAACAAACAATGGAGTCTTTGATTTTGAATTGCATTTCTTACTGATATTAATTGTAGAATTCAAAAATAGAGAGTTCCTCCCATCATTTTTGGCTACCGAGCCTCCTTTTTTGATTCCAAACACACTTTTTGATGCATTTAACATGAAATATAACACATATGGCTAAACAAACTAGTATATTAATTGAATCAAGCAAGTATATACACCAATAAAACTCCAAATCTATTTAAATCAATCATGCAAATGTGCAATTAATCATGGCTTCCATTTTGTACAAATGTTAACTGGTTTAATTCCTAAATAATGAGACATTCTAAACACCTAATGTTAATTAGGCTTCTGTTGTTTTTTACCATGACTATTTTTCATGCAATAATCTTGAAATTAACTTTTGAGTCTTTCTTAATAACTATAATCATTGTGAAAAAAATGCTTCTGGACCATCTATAAGATGAATTCATTCAATTTAACAAACAATGGAGTCCTCGATTTTGAATTGCATTTCTTAGCGATATTAATTGTAGAATTCAAAAATAGAGAGTTCCTCCCATGATTTTTGGCTACCGAGCCTCCTTTTTTGATTCCAAACACACATTTTGATGCATTTAACATGAAATATAACACATGTGGCTAAACAACTAAGTATATTAATTGAATCAAATAGCTATATACAACATTAAAACTCCAAATCTATTTAAATCTATCAGCCAAAGGTGTCATTCATCATGGTTTGCATTTTGTACAAATTTTAACTGGTTTAATTCCTAAATAATGAGAATTTCTAATCACCTAATGTTAATTAGTCTCGTCTTGTTGTTCCGAGTATTATTTTTCATGCAATAACCTTGAAATTAAATTTTGATTCTTTCTTAATAACTATTTTCATTATGAAAAAATTGCCCCTGGAGCATCCATAACATGAATTCATTCAATTTGACAAACAATGGAGTCCTTGATTTTGAATTGCATTTCTTATTGATATTAGTTGTTGAATTCAGAAATAGAGAGTTCCTCCCATCATTTTTGGCTAGCAAGCCTCCTCCTTTGATTCCAAATACACTTTTTGATGCATTTAACATGAAATATAACACATGTGGCTAAACAACCGAGTATATTAAATGAATCAAACAAGTATATACACCATTAAAACTCCAAATCTATTTAAATCCATTAGCCAAAGGTGTCATTCATCATGGTTTACATTTCGTACAAATGTTAACTGGTTTAATTCCTAAATAATGAGAATTTCTAATCACGTAATGTTAATTAGGGTCCTCTTGTTGTTCCGAGGATTATTTTTCATTTAATAACCTTGAAATTAACTTTTGAATCTTTCTTAATAACTATATTGATTATGAAAAAATTGGCCCCTGGACCATCGATAACATGAGTTCATTCAATTTAACAAACAATGGAGTCCTTGATTTTGAATTGCATTTCTTATTGATATTAGTTGTTGAATTCAGAAATAGAGAGTTCGTCCCATCATTTTTGGCTAGCAAGCCTCCACTTTTGATTCCAAACACACTTTTTGATGCATTTAACATGAAATATAACACATATGGCTAAACAACCGAGTATATTAATTGAATCAAACCCATATATACACCAATAAAACTCCAAATCAATTTAAATCAATCATCCAAAGGTGCCATTAATCATGACTTGCATTTCGTACAAATGTTAACTGGTTTAATTCCTAAATAATGAGACATTCTAATCACCTAATGTTAATTAGGCTTCTCTTGTTTTTACCATGACTATTTTTCATGCAATAACCTTGAAATTAACTTTTGAGTCTTTCTTAATAACTATAATCATTGTGAAAAAAATGCTCCTGGACCATTTATAAGATGAATTCATTCAATTTGACAAACAATGGAGTCCTTGATTTTGAATTGCATTTCTTATTGATATTAGTTGTTGAATTTAGAAATAGAGAGTTCCTCCCATCATTTTTGGCTAGCAAGCCTCCTCCTTTGATTCCAAATACACTTTTTGATGCATTTAACATCAAATTTAACACATGTGGCTAAACAACCGAGTATATTAATTGAATCAAACAGGTATATACACAATTAAAACTCCAAATCTATTTAAATCCATCAGCCAAAGGTGTCATTCATCATGGTTTGCATTTCGTACAAATGTTAACTAGTTTAATTCCTAAATAATGAGAATTTCTAATCACCTAATGTTAATTAGGCTCCTCTTGTTTTTCTGAGGATTATTTTTCAAGCAATAACCTTGAAATTAACTTTTGATTCTTTCCTAAGAACTATATTCATTATGAAAAAACTGCCCCTGGACCATCCATAACATGAATTCATTCAATTTAACAAACAATGGAGTCCTTGATTTTGAATTTCATTTCTTATTGATATTAGTTGTTGAATTCAGAAATATAGAGTTCCTTCCATCATTTTTGGCTAGCAAGCCTCCTCTTTTGATTCCAAACACACTTTTTGATGCATTTAACATGAAATATAACACATATGGCTAAACAACCGAGTATATTAATTGAATCAAACAAGTATATACACCATTAAAACTCCAAGTCTCTTTAAATCCATCATCCAAAGGTGTCATTCATCATGGTTTGCATTTCGCACAAATGTTAACTCGTTTAATTCCTAAATAATGAGAATTTCTAATCACCAAATGTTAATTGGGCTCCTCTTGTTGTACCGGGGATTATTTTTTATGCAATAACCTTGAAATTAACTTTTGATTCTTTCTTAATAACTATATTCATTATGAAAAAAATGCCCCTGGACCATCGATAATATGAATTGATTCAATTTCACAAACAATGGAGTCCTTGATTTTGAATTGCATTTCTTATTGATATTAGTTGCTGAATTCAGAAATAGAGAGTTCCTCCCATCATTTGTGGCTAGCAAGCCTCCTCTTTTGATTCCAAACACACTTTTTGATGCATTTAACTTGAAATATAATACATGTGGTTAAACAACCAAGTATATTAATTGAATCAAACAAGTATATACACCATTAAAACTCCAAATCTATTTAAATCCATCAGCCAAAGGTGTCATTCATCATGGTTTGCATTTCTTACAAATGTTAACTCGTTTAATTCCTAAATAATGAGAATTTCTAATCACCTAATGTTAATTAGCCTCCTCTTGTTGTTCAGAGGATTATTTTTCATGCAAGAACCTTGAAATTAACTTTTTAGTCTTTCTTAATAACTATAATCATTCTGAAAAAAAATGATCCTGGACCATCTATAAGATGAATTCATTCAATTTAACAAACCATGGAGTCCTTGATTTTGAATTGCATTTTTTATCGATATTAATTGTAGAATTGAAAAATTGAGAGTTCCTCCCATCATTTTTGGCTACCAAGCCTCCTTTTTTTGATTCCAAACACACTTTTTGCTGCATTTAACATGAAATATAACATATGTGGCTAAACAACGGAGAATATTAATTGAATCAAACAAGTATATACACCATTAAAACTCCAAATCTATTTAAATCCATCAGCCAAAGTTGTCATTCATCATGGTTTGCATTTTGTACAAATGTTAACTGGTTTAATTCCTAAATAATGAGAATTTCTAATCACCTAATGTTAATTAGGCTCCTCTTGTTGTTCCGGGGTTTATTTTTCATGCAATAACCTCGAAATTAACTTTTGATTCTTTCTTAATAACTATATTCATTATGAAAAAAACTGTCCCTGGACCATCCATAACATGAATTCATTCACTTTAACAAACAATGGAGTCCCTGATTTTGAATTGCATTTCTTATTGATATTAGTTGTTGAATTCAGAAATAGAGAGTTCCTCCCATTATTTTTCGCTAGCAAGCCTCCTCTTTTGATTCCAAACACACTTTTTGATGCATTTAACATGAAATATAACACATGTGGCTAACCAACCGAGTAAATTAATTGAATCAAACAAGTATATACACCATTAAAACTCCAAGTCTCTTTAAATCCATCAGCCAAATGGTGTCATTCATCATGGTTTGCATTTCGTACAAATGTTAACTCGTTTAATTCCTAAATAATGAGAATTTCTAATCACCAAATGTTAATTGGGCTCCTCTTGTTGTACTGAGGATTATTTTTCATGCAAGAACCTTGAAATTAACTTTTGAGTCTTTCTTAATAACTATAATCACTCTGAAGAAAATGATCCTGGACCATCTATAAGATGAATTCATTCAATTTAACAAACCATGGAGTCCTTGATTTTGAATTGGATTTCTTATCGATATTAATTGTAGAATTCAAAAATAGAGAGTTCCTCCCATCATTTTTGGCTACCGAGCCTCCTTTTTTGATTCCAAACACACTTTTTGCTGCATTTAACATGAAATATAACACATGTGGCTAAATAACTGAGTATATTAATTGAATCAAACAAGTATATACACCAATAAAACTCCAAATCTATTTAAATCAATCATCCAAAGGTGCCATTAATCATGGCTAGAATTTCACACAAATGTTAACTGGTTTAATTCCTAAATAATGAGACATTCTAATCACCTAATGTTAATTAGGCTTCTCTAGTTTTTACCATGACTATTTTTCATGCAATAACATTGAAATTAACTTTTGAGTCTTTCTAAATAACAATAATCATTGTGAAAAAAATGCTCCTGGACCATCTATAAGATGAATTCATTCAATTTCACAAACAATGGAGTCCTTTATTTTGAATTGCATTTCTTATCGATATTAATTGTAGAATTGAAAAATTGAGAGTTCCTCCCATCATTTTTGGCTACCGAGCGTCCTTTTTTGATTCCAAACACACTTTTTGCTGCATTTGACATGAAATATAACACATGTGGCTAAACAACCGAGTATATTAATTGAATCAAACAAGTATATACACCATTAAAACTCCAAATCTATTGAAATCCATCAGCCAAAGGTGTCATTCATCATGGTTTGCATTTCGTACAAATGTTAACTGGTTTAATTCCTAAATAATGAGAATTTCTAATCACATAATGTTAATTAGGCTCCTCTTGTTGTTCTGAGGATTATTTTTCATGCAATAACCTTGAAATTAACTTTTGAGACTTTCTTAATAACTATAATCATTCTGGAAAAAATGCTCCTGGACCATCTATAAGATGAATTCATTCAATTTAACAAACAATGGAGTCCTTGATTTGGAATTGCATTTCTTATCGATATTAATTTTAGAATTCAAAAATAGAGAGTTCCTCCCATCATTTTTGGCTACCGAGCCTCCTGTTTGGATTCCAAACACACTTTTTGCTGCATTTAACATGAAATATAGCACGTGGCTAAATAACCGAATATATTAATTGAAGCAAACAAGTACAGACACCAATAAAACTCCAAATCTATTTAAATCAATCATCCAAAGGTGCCATTAATCATGGCTAGCATTTCGCACAAATGTTAACTGGTTTAATTCCTAAATAATGAGACATTCTAATCACCTAATGTTAATTAGGCTTCTCTTGTTTTTACCATGAATATTTTTCATGCAATAACCTTGAAATTAACTTTTGAGTCTTTCTTAATAACTATAATCATTGTGAAAAAAATGCTCCTGGACAATCTATAAGATGAATCCATTCAATTTAACAAACAATGGAGTCCTTGATTTTGAATTGCATTTCTTATCGATATTAATAGTAGAATTCAAAAATAGAGAGTTCCTCCCATCATTTTTGGCTACCGAGCCTCCTTTTTTGATTCAAAACACACTTTTTGCTGCATTTAACAATAAATATAACACATGTGGCTAAACAACCGAGTATATTAATTGAATGAAACAAGTACATACACCATTAAAACTCCAAATCTATTTAAATCCATCAGCCAAAGTTGTCATTCATCATGGTTTGCATTTCGTACAAATGTTAACTGGTTTAATTCCTAAATAATGAGAATTTCTAATCACCTAATGTTTATTAGGCTCCTCTTATTGTTCCGGGGTTTATTTTTCATGCAATAACCTTGAAATTAACTTTTGATTCTTTCTTAATAACTATATTGATTATGAAAAAACTGCCCCTGGACCATCCATAACTTTAATTCATTCAATTTAACAAACAATGGAGTCCTTGATTTTGAATTGCATTTCTTATCGATATTAGTTGTTGAATTCAGAAATAGAGATTTCCTCCCATCATTTTTGGCTAGCAAGCCTCCTCTTTTGATTCCAAACACACTTTTTGATGCATTTAACATGAAATATAACACATGTGGCTAAACAACCGAGTATATTAATTGAACCGAAACAAGTATATACACCATTAAAACTCCAAATCTATTTAAATCCATAATGTCTCATTATTTAGGAATTAAACTAGTTAATATTTGTGCGAAATGCAAACCATGTTTAATGGCACCTTTGGATTGTGGATTTAAATAGATTTGGAGTTTTATTGGTGTATATACTTGTTTCATTCAATTAATATACTAGTTTGTTTAGCCATATGTGTTATATTTCATGATAAATGTATCAAAAAGTGTGTTTGGAATCAGAAGAGGAGGCTTGCTAGCCAAAAATGATGGGAGGAACTCCCCATTTCTGAATTGAACAACTAACATCAATAAGAAATGTAATTCAAATCAAGGACTGCATTGTTTGTTAAATTGAATGAATTCATGTTATGGATGGTCCAAGGACATTTTTTTCATAATGAATATATTTATTAAGAAAGAGTATCAAAAGTTAATTTCAAGGTTATTGGGTGAAAAATAATCCTCAGAAAAGCAAGAGGAGCCTAATTAACATTAGGTGATTAGAAATTCTCATTATTTAGGAATTAAACGAGTTAATATTTGTGCGAAATGCAAACCATGATGAATGACACCTTTGGCTGATGGATTTAAATAGATTTGGAGTTTTAATGGTATATATACTTGTTTGATTCAATTAATAAACTAGGTTGTTTAGCCACATGTGTTATATTTCATGTTAAATGGATCAAAAAGTGTGTTTGGAATCAAAAGAGGAGGCTTGCTAGCCAAAAATGATGGGAGGAACTCTCTTTTTTTCAATTCTACAATTAATACCGATAAGAAATCCAATTCAAAATCAAAGACTCCATTGTTTGTTAAATTGAATGAATTCATCTTATAGATGGTCCAAGAGCATTTTTTTCAGAATGATTATAGTTATTAGGAAAGACTCAAAAGTTAATTTCAAGGTTATTGCATGAAAAATAAACATGGTAAAAACAAGAGAAGCCTAATTAACATTAGGTGATTAGAATGTCTCATTATTTAGGAATTAAACCAGTTAATATTTGTGCGGAATGCAAACCATGATTAATGGCACCTTTGGATGATGGATTTAAAAAGATTTGGAGTTTTATTGGTATACTTGTTCGATTCAATTAATATACTAGGTTGTTTAGCCACATGTGTTATATTTCATGATAAATGTATCAAAAAGTGTGTTTAGAATCAGAAGAGGAGGCTTGGTAGCCAAAAATGATGGGAGGAACTCCCTATTTCTGAATTCAACAACTAATATCAATAAGAAATATAATTCAAAATCAAGGACTCCATTATTTGTTAAATTGAATGAATTCATGTTATGGGTGGTCCAGGTACATTTTTTTCATAATGAATATAGTTATTAAGAAAGAATAAAAAGTTAATTTCAAGGTTATTGCGTGAAATATAATCCTCGGAACAACAAGAGGAGCCTAATTAACATTAGGTCATTAGAAATTCTCATTATTTAGGAATTAAACGAGTTAACATTCGTACGAAATGCAAACCATGATGAATGACACCTTTGGCTGATAGATTTAAATAGATTTGGAGTTTTAATGGTGTATATACTTGTTTGATTCAATTAATAAACTAGGTTGTTTAGCCACATGTGTTATATTTCATGTTAAATGGATCAAAAAGTGTGTTTGGAATCGAAAGAGGATGCTTGCTAGCCAAAAATGATTGGAGGACCTCTATATTTTGGAATTATATAATTAATATCAATAAGAAATGCAATTCAAAATCGAGAACTCCATTGTTTGTTAAATTGAATGAATACGTGTAAGTGATGGTCCACGAGTATTTTCTTCTTAATGAATATATTTATTAAGAAAGAAACAAAAGTTAATTTCAAGGTTATTGGGTGAAAAATAATCCTCAGAACAAGAAGAGGAGCCTAATTAACATTAGGTGATTAGAAATTCTCATTATTTAGAAATTAGACGAGTTAATATTTGTACGAAATGCAAACCATGATGAATGACTCCTTCAGCTGATGGATTTAAATAGATTTGGAGTTTTAATGGTATATATACTTGTTTGATTCAATTAATAAACTAGGTTGTTTAGCCACATGTGTTATATTTCATGTTAAATGGATCAAAAAGTGTGTTTGGAATCAAAAGAGGAGGCTTGCTAGCCAAAAATGATGGGAGGAGGAAACTCTCTTTTTTTCAATTCTACAATTAATACCGTTAAGAAATGCAATTCAAAATCAAGGACTCCATTGTTTGTTAAATTGAATGAATTCATCTTATAGATGGTCCAGGAGCATTTTTTTCAGAATGATTATCGTTATTAGGAAAGACTCAAAAGGTAATTTCAATGTTATTGGATGAAAAATAGTCATGGTAAAAACAAGGGAAGCCTAATTAACATTAGGTGATTAGAATGTCTCATTATTTAGGAATTAAACCAGTTAACATATGTGTGAAATGCAAACCATGATTAATGGCACCTTTGGATGATGGATTTAAATAGATTTGGAGTTTTCTTGGTGTATATACTACTTTGATTCATTTAATATACTAGGTTGTTTACCCACATGTGTTATATTTCATGATAAATGTATCAAAAAGTGTGTTTGGAATCAGAAGAGCAGGCTTGCTAGCCAAAAATGATGGGAGGAACTCCATATTTCTGAATTCAACAACTAACATCAATAAGAAATGCAATTCAAATCAAGGATTGCATTGTTTGTCAAATTGAATGAATTCATGTTATGGGTGGTCCAAGGACATTTTTTTCATAATGAATATATTTATTAAGAAAGAATCAAAAGTTAATTTCAAGGTTATTGGGTGAAAAATAATCCTCGGAACAGCAAGAGGAGCCTAATTAATATTAGGTGATTAGAAATTCTCATTATTTAGGAATTAAAAGAGTTAACATTAGCAGGAAATGCAAACCATGATGAATGACACCTTTGGCTGATGGATTTAAATAGATTTGGAGTTTTAATGGTATATATACTTGTTTGATTCAATTAATAAACTAGGTTGTTTAGCCACATGTGTTATATTTCATGTTAAATGGATCAAAAAGTGTGTTTGGAATCAAAAAGAGGAGGCTTGCTAGCCAAAAAATGATGGGAGGAACTCTCTTTTTTTCAATTCTACAATTAATACCGATAAGAAATCCAATTCAAAATCAAAGACTCCATTGTTTGTTAAATTGAATGAATTCATCTTATAGATGGTCCAGGAGCATTTTTTTCAGAATGATTATAGTTATTAGGAAAGACTCAAAAGTTAATTTCAAGGTTATTGCATGAAAAATAAACATGGTAAAAACAAGAGAAGCCTAATTAACATTAGGTGATTAGAATGTCTCATTATTTAGGAATTAAACCAGTTAATATTTGTGCGGAATGCAAACCATGATTAATGGCACCTTTGGATGATGGATTTAAAAAGATTTGGAGTTTTATTGGTATACTTGTTCGATTCAATTAATATACTAGGTTGTTTAGCCACATGTGTTATATTTCATGATAAATGTATCAAAAAGTGTGTTTAGAATCAGAAGAGGAGGCTTGGTAGCCAAAAATGATGGGGGGAACTCCCTATTTCTGAATTCAACAACTAATATCAATAAGAAATATAATTCAAAATCAAGGACTCCATTATTTGTTAAATTGAATGAATTCATGTTATGGGTGGTCCAGGTACATTTTTTTCATAATGAATATAGTTATTAAGAAAGAATAAAAAGTTAATTTCAAGGTTATTGCGTGAAATATAATCCTCGGAACAACAAGAGGAGCCTAATTAACATTAGGTCATTAGAAATTCTCATTATTTAGGAATTAAACGAGTTAACATTCGTACGAAATGCAAACCATGATGAATGACACCTTTGGCTGATAGATTTAAATAGATTTGGAGTTTTAATGGTGTATATATACTTGTTTGATTCAATTAATAAACTAGGTTGTTTAGCCACATGTGTTATATTATTTCATGTTAAATGGATCAAAAAGTGTGTTTGGAATCGAAAGAGGATGCTTGCTAGCCAAAAATGATTGGAGGACCTCTATATTTTGGAATTATATAATTAATATCAATAAGAAATGCAATTCAAAATCGAGAACTCCATTTTTTTTTAAATTGAATGAATACGTGTAAGTGATGGTCCACGGGTATTTTCTTCTTAATGAATATATTTATTAAGAAAGAAACAAAAGTTAATTTCAAGGTTATTGGGTGAAAAATAATCCTCAGAACAAGAAGAGGAGCCTAATTAACATTAGGTGATTAGAAATTCTCATTATTTAGAAATTAGACGAGTTAATATTTGTACGAAATGCAAACCATGATGAATGACTCCTTCGGCTGATGGATTTAAATAGATTTGGAGTTTTAATGGTATATATACTTGTTTGATTCAATTAATAAACTAGGTTGTTTAGCCACATGTGTTATATTTCATGTTAAATGGATCAAAAAGTGTGTTTGGAATCAAAAGAGGAGGCTTGCTAGCCAAAAATGATGGGAGGAACTCTCTTTTTTTCAATTCTACAATTAATACCGTTAAGAAATGCAATTCAAAATCAAGGACTCCATTGTTTGTTAAATTGAATGAATTCATCTTATAGATGGTCCAGGAGCATTTTTTTCAGAATGATTATAGTTATTAAGAAAGACTCAAAAGGTAATTTCAATGTTATTGGATGAAAAATAGTCATGGTAAAAACAAGGGAAGCCTAATTAACATTAGGTGATTAGAATGTCTCATTATTTAGGAATTAAACCAGTTAACATATGTGTGAAATGCAAACCATGATTAATGGCACCTTTGGATGATGGATTTAAATAGATTTGGAGTTTTCTTGGTGTATATACTACTTTGATTCATTTAATATACTAGGTTGTTTACCCACATGTGTTATATTTCATGATAAATGTATCAAAAAGTGTGTTTGGAATCAGAAGAGCAGGCTTGCTAGCCAAAAATGATGGGAGGAACTCCATATTTCTGAATTCAACAACTAACATCAATAAGAAATGCAATTCAAATCAAGGACTGCATTGTTTGTCAAATTGAATGAATTCATGTTATGGGTGGTCCAAGGACATTTTTTTCATAATGAATATATTTATTAAGAAAGAATCAAAAGTTAATTTCAAGGTTATTGGGTGAAAAATAATCCTCGGAACAGCAAGAGGAGCCTAATTAATATTAGGTGATTAGAAATTCTCATTATTTAGGAATTAAAAGAGTTAACATTAGCAGGAAATGCAAACCATGATGAATGACACCTTTGGCTGATGGATTTAAATAGATTTGGAGTATTAATGGTGTATATACTTGTTTGATTCAATTAATAAACTAGGTTGTTTAGCCACATGTGTTATATTTCATGTTAAATGAATCAAAAAGTGTATTTGGAATCAAAAGAGGAGGCTCGCTAGCCAAAAATGAGTGGAGGAACTCTCCATTTTTGAATTGTATAATTAATATCAATAAGAAATGCAATTCAATATCAAGAACTCCATTGTTTGTTAAATTGAAAGAATTCATGTAATTGATGGTCCACAGGCATTTTTTTTCATAATGAATATATTTATCAAGAAAGAAACAAAAGTTAATTTCAAGGTTATTGCAGGAAAAATAGTCTCAGGAACAACAAAAAGACCCTAATTAACATTAGCTGATTAGAAATTCTCATTATTTAGGAATTAAACCCGTTAACATTTGTACGAAATCCAAACCATGATGAATGACACCTTTGGTTGATGGATTTAAATAGATTTGGAGTTTTAATGGTGTATATACTTGTTTGATTCAATTAATATACCAGGTTGTTTTGTCACATGTGTTATATTTCATGTTAAATGCATCAAAAAAGTGTGTTTGGTATCAAAAGAGGAGGCTTACTAGCCAAAAATGATGGGAGGAACTCTCTATTTTTGAATTCTACAATTAATATTGATAAGAAATGCAATTCAAAATCAAGGACTCCATTGTTTGTTAAATTGAATGAATTCATCTTATAGATGGTCCAGGAGCATTTTATTCAGAATGATTATAGTTATTAGGAAAGACTCAAAAGTTAATTTCAATGTTATTGGATGAAAAATAGTCACGGTAAAAACAAGAGAAGCCTAATTAAGATTTGGTGATTAGAATGTCTCATTATTTAGGATTTAAACCAGTTAACATTTGTGCTAAATGCAAACCATGATTAATGACACCTTTGGATGATGGATTTAAATAGATTTGGAGTTTTATTGGTGTATATACTTGTTTGACTCAATTAATATACTAGGTTGTTTAGCCACATGTGTTATATTTCATGTTAAATGCAGCAAAAAGTGTGTTTGGAATCAAAATAAGAGGCTTGGTAGCCAAAAATGATGGGAGGAACTCTCTTTTTTTCAATTCTACAATTAATACCGATAAGAAATGCAATTCAAAATCAAGGACTCCATTGTTTGTTAAATTGAATGAATTTATCTTATAGATGGTCCAGGAGCATTTTTTTCATAATGATTATAGTTATTAGGAAAGACTCAAAAGTTAATTTCAAGGTTATTGCATGAAAAATAAACATGGCAAAAACAAGAGAAGCCTAATTAACATTAGCTGATTACAATGTCTCATTATTTAGGAATTAAACCAGTTAATATTTGTGCCAAATGCAAACCATGTTTAATGGCACCTTTGGATTGTGGATTTAAATAGATTTGGAGTTTTATTGGTGTATATACTTGTTTGATTCAATTAATATACTAGGTTGTTTAGCCACATGTGTTATATTTCATGATAAATATATCAAAAAGTGTGTTTGGAATCAGAAGAGGAGGCTTGCTAGCCAAAAATGATGGGAGGAACTCCCTATTTCTGCATTCAACAACTAATATCAATAAGAAATGCAATTCAAAATCACGGACTCCATTGTTTGTTAAATTAAATGAATTCATGTTATGGATGGTCCAGGGACATTTTTTTCATAATGAATATATTTATTAAGAAAGAATCAAAAGTTAATTTCAAGGTTATTGGGTGAAAAATAATCCTCCGAAAAGCAAGAGGAGCCTAATTAACATTAGGTGATTAGAAATTCTCATTATTTAGGAATTAAACGAGTTAATATTTGTGCGAAATGCAAACCATGATGAATGACACCTTTGGCTGATGGATTTAAATAGATTTGGAGTTTTAATGGTATATATACTTGTTTGATTAAAGTAATAAACTAGGTTGTTTAGCCACATGTGTTATATTTCATGTTAAATGGATCAAAAAGTGTGTTTGGAATCAAAAGAGGAGGCTTGCTAGCCAAAAATAATGGGAGGAACTCTCTTTTTTTCAATTCTACAATTAATACCAATAAGAAATGCAATTCAAAATCAAAGACTCCATTGTTTGTTAAATTTAATGAATTCATCTTATAGATGGTCCAGGAGCATTTTTTTCAGAATGATTATAGTTATTAGGAAAGACTCAAAAGTTAATTTCAAGGTTATTGCATGAAAAATAAACATGGTAAAAACAAGAGAAGCCTAATTAACATTAGGTGATTAGAATGTCTCATTATTTAGGAATTAAACCAGTTAATATTTGTGCGGAATGCAAGCCATTATTAATGGCATCTTTGGATGATGGATTTAAATAGATTTGGATTTTTATTGGTATACTTGTTCGATTCAATTAATATACTAGGTTGTTTAGCCACATGTGTTATATTTCATGATAAATGTATCAAAAAGTGTGTTTAGAATCAGAAGAGGAGGCTTGCTAGCCAAAAATGATGGGAGGAACTCCCTATTACTGAATTCAACAACTAATATCAATAAGAAATGTAATTCAAAATCAAGGACTCCATTGTTTGTTAAATTGAATGAATTCATGTTATGGATGGTCCAGGTACATTTTTTTCATAATGAATATAGTTATTAAGAAAGAATAAAAAGTTAATTTCAAGGTTATTGCGTGAAATATAATCCTCGGAACAACGAGAGGAGCCTAATTAACATTACGTCATTAGAATTTCTCATTATTTAGGAATTAAACGAGTTAACATTCGTACGAAATGCAAACCATGATGAATGACACCTTTGGCAGATGGATTTAAATAGATTTGGAGTTTTAATGGTGTATATACTTGTTTGATTCAATTAATAAACTAGGTTGTTTAGCCACATGTGTTATATTTCATGTTAAATGGATCAAAAAGTGTGTTTGGAATCGAAAGAGGAGGCTTGCTAGCCAAAAATGATGGGAGGAACTATCTTTTTTTCAATTCTACAATTAATACCGATAAGAAATGCAATTCAAAATGAAAGACTCCATTGTTTGTTAATATTGAATGAATTCATCTTATAGATGGTCCAGGAGCATTTTTTTTCAGAATGATTATAGTTATTAGGAAAGACTCAAAAGTTAATTTCAATGTTATTGGATGAAAAATAGTCACGGTAAAAATAAGAGAAGCCTAATTCAGATTTGGTGATTAGAATGTCTCATTCTTTAGGATTTAAACGAGTTAACATTTGTGCGAAATGCAAACCATGATTAATGACACCTTTGGATGATGGATTTAAATAGATTTGGAGTTTTATTGGTGTATATACTTGTTTGACTCAATTAATATACTAGGTTGTTTAGTCATATGTGTTATATTTCATATTAGATGCATCAAAAAGTGTGTTTGGAATCAAAATAGGAGGCTTGGTAGCCAAAAATGATGGGAGGAACTCTCTTTTTTTAAATTCTACAATTAATACTGATAAGAAATGCAATTCAAAATCAAGGACTCCATTCTTTGTTAAATTGAATGAATTCATCTTATAGATGGTCCAGGAGCATTTTTTTCAGAATGATTATAGTTATTAGGAAAGACCCAAAAGTTAATTTCAAGGTTATTGCATGAAAAATAAACATGGTAAAAACAAGAGAAGCCTAATTAACATTAGGTGATTAGAATGTCTCATTATTTAGGAATTAAACCAGTTAATATTTGTGCGGAATGCAAACCATTATTAATGACATCTTTGGATGATGGATTTAAATAGATTTGGAGTTTTATTGGTATACTTGTTCGATTCAATTAATATACTAGGTTGTTTAGCCACATGTGTTATATTTCATGATAAATGTATCAAAAAGTGTGTTTAGAATCAGAAGAGGAGGCTTGGTAGCCAAAAATGATGAGAGGAACTCCCTATTTCTGAATTCAACAACTAATATCAATAAGAAATGTAATTCAAAATCAAGGACTCCATTGTTTGTTAAATTGAATGAATTCATGTTATGGTTGGTCCAGGTACATTTTTTTCATAATGAATATAGTTATTAAGAAAGAATAAAAAGTTAATTTCAAGGTTATTGCGTGAAATATAATCCTCGGAACAACGAGAGGAGCCTAATTAACATTAGGTCATTAGAATTTCTCATTATTTAGGAATTAAACGAGTTAACATTCGTACGAAATGCAAACCATGATGAATGACACCTTTGGCTGATGGATTTAAATAGATTTGGAGTTTTAATGGTGTATATACTTGTTTGATTCAATTAATAAACTAGGTTGTTTAGCCACATGTGTTATATTTCATGTTAAATGGATCAAAAAGTGTGTTTGGAATCGAAAGAGGAGGCTTGCTAGCCAAAAATGATTGGAGAACCTCTATATTTTGGAATTATATAATTAATATCAATACGAAATGCAATTCAAAATTGAGAACTCCATTGTTTGTTAAATTGAATGAATACGTGTAAGTGATGGTCCACGGGTATTTTCTTTATAATGAATATATTTATTAAGAAAGAAACAAAAGTTAATTTCAAGGTTATTGGGTGATAAATAATCCTCGGAACAGTAAGAGGAGCCTAATTAACATTAGGTGATTAGAAATTCTCATTATTTAGAAATTAGACGAGTTAATATTTGTAGGAAATGCAAACCATGATGAATGACACCTTCGGCTGATGGATTTAAATAGATTTGGAGTTTTAATGGTATATATACTTGTTTGATTCAATTAATAAACTAGGTTGTTTAGCCACATGTGTTATATTTCATGTTAAATGGATCAAAAAGTGTGTTTGGAATCAAAAGAGGAGGCTTGCTAGCCAAAAATGATGGGAGGAACTCTCTTTTTTTCAATTCTACAATTAATACCGAAAAGAAATGCAATTCAAAATGAAAGACTCCATTGTTAAATTGAATGAATTCATCTTATAGATGGTCCAGGAGCATTTTTTTCAGAATGATTATAGTTATTAGGAAAGACTCAAAAGTTAATTTCAATGTTATTGGATGAAAAATAGTCACGGTAAAAATAAGAGAAGCCTAATTCAGATTTGGTGATTAGAATGTCTCATTATTTAGGATTTAAACGAGTTAACATTTGTGCGAAATGCAAACCATGATTAATGACACCTTTGGATGATGGATTTAAATAGATTTGGAGTTTTATTGGTGTATATACTTGTTTGACTCAATTAATATACTAGGTTGTTTAGCCACATGTGTTATATTTCATGTTAAATGCAGCAAAAAGTGTGTTTGGAATCAAAATAAGAGGCTTGGTAGCCAAAAATGATGGGAGGAACTCTCTTTTTTTCAATTCTACAATTAATACCGATAAGAAATGCAATTCAAAATCAAGGACTCCATTGTTTGTTAAATTGAATGAATTTATCTTATAGATGGTCCAGGAGCATTTTTTTCATAATGATTATAGTTATTAGGAAAGACTCAAAAGTTAATTTCAAGGTTATTGCATGAAAAATAAACATGGCAAAAACAAGAGAAGCCTAATTAACATTAGCTGATTACAATGTCTCATTATTTAGGAATTAAACCAGTTAATATTTGTGCCAAATGCAAACCATGTTTAATGGCACCTTTGGATTGTGGATTTAAATAGATTTGGAGTTTTATTGGTGTATATACTTGTTTGACTCAATTAATATACTAGGTTGTTTAGCCAAATGTGTTATATTTCATGTTAAATGCATCAAAAAGTGTGTTTGGAATCCGAATAGGAGGCTTGGTAGCCAAAAGTGATGGGAGGAACTCTCTTTTTTTCAATTTAACAATTAATACCGATAAGAAATGCTATTCAAAATCAAAGACTCCATTGTTTGTTAAATTGAATGAGTTCATCTTATAGATGGTCCAGGAGCATTTTTTTCAGAATGATTATAGTTATTAGGAAAGACTCAAAAGTTAATTTCAATGTTATTGGATGAAAAATAGTCACGGTAAAAATAAGAGAAGCCTAATTCAGATTTGGTGATTAGAATGTCTCATTATTTAGGATTTAAACGACGAGTTAACATTTGTGCGAAATGCAAACCATGATTAATGACACCTTTGGATGATGGATTTAAATAGATTTGGAGTTTTATTGGTGTATATACTTGTTTGACTCAATTAATATACTAGGTTGTTTAGCCACATGTGTTATATTTCATGTTAAATGCATCAAAAAGTGTGTGTTTGGAATCAAAAAGAGGAGGCTTGGTAGCCAAAAATGATGGGAGGGACTCTCTTTTTTTCAATTCTACAATTAATACCGATAAGAAATGCAATTCAAAATCAAAGACTCCATTGTTTGTTAAATTGAATGAATTCATCTTATAGATGGTCCAGGAGCATTTTTTTCAGAATGATTATAGTTATTAGGAAAGACTCAAAAGTTAATTTCAAGGTTATTGCATGAAAAATAAACATGGTAAAAAACAAGAGAAGCCTAATTAACATTAGGTGATTAGAATGTCTCATTATTTAGGAATTAAACCAGTTAATATTTGTGCGAAATGCAAACCATGATTAATGACACCTTTGGATGATGGATTTAAATAGATTTGGAGTTTTATTGGTGTATATACTTGTTTGACTCAATTAATATACTAGGTTGTTTAGCCAAATGTGTTATATTTCATGTTAAATGCATCAAAAAGTGTGTTTGGAATCCGAATAGGAGGCTTGGTAGCCAAAAGTGATGGGAGGAACTCTCTTTTTTTCAATTTAACAATTAATACCGATAAGAAATGCTATTCAAAATCAAAGACTCCATTGTTTGTTAAATTGAATGAGTTCATCTTATAGATGGTCCAGGAGCATTTTTTTCAGAATGATTATAGTTATTAGGAAAGACTCAAAAGTTAATTTCAATGTTATTGGATGAAAAATAGTCACGATAAAAATAAGAGAAGCCTAATTCAGATTTGGTGATTAGAATGTCTCATTATTTAGGATTTAAACGAGTTAACATTTGTGTGAAATGCAAACCATGATTAATGACACCTTTGGATGATGGATTTAAATAGATTTGGAGTTTTATTGGTGTATATACTTGTTTGACTCAATTAATATACTAGGTTGTTTAGCCACATGTGTTATATTTCATGTTAAATGCATCAAAAAGTGTGTTTGGAATCCAAATAGGAGGCTTGGTAGCCAAAAGTGATGGGAGGAACTCTCTTTTTTTCAATTTAACAATTAATACCGATAAGAAATGCTATTCAAAATCAAAGACTCCATTGTTTGTTAAATTGAATGAATTCATCTTATAGATGGTCCAGGAGCATTTTTTTCAGAATGATTATAGTTATTAGGAAAGACTCAAAAGTTAATTTCAATGTTATTGGATGAAAAATAGTCACGGTAAAAACAAGAGAAGCCTAATTAAGATTTGGTGATTAGAATGTCTCATTATTTAGGATTTAAACGAGTTAACATTTGTGTGAAATGCAAACCATGATTAATGACACCTTTGGATGATGGATTTAAATAGATTTGGAGTTTATTGGTGTATATACTTGTTCGACTCAATTAATATACTAGGTTGTTTAGCCACATGTGTTATATTTCATGTTAAATGCATCAAAAAGTGTGTTTGGAATCAAAATAGGAGGCTTGGTAGCCAAAAATGATGGGAGGAACTCTCTTTTTTTCAATTCTACAATTAATACCGATAAGAAATGCAATTCAAAATCAAAGACTCCATTGTTTTGTTAAATTGAATGAATTCATCTTCTAGATGGTCCAGGAGCATTTTTTTTCATAATGATTATAGTTATTAGGAAAGACTCAAAAGTTAATTTCAAATGTTATTGGATGAAAAATAAACACAGGTAAAAACAAGAGAAGCCTATTTAACATTATGGGTGATTAGAATGTCTCATTATTTAGGAATTTAAACCAATTAATATTTGTGCGAAATGCAAACCATGATTAATGACACCTTTGGATGATGGATTTAAATAGATTTGGAGTTTTATTGGTGTATATACTTGTTTGACTCAATTAATATACTAGGTTGTTTAGCCACATGTGTTATATTTCATGTTAAATGTATCAAAAAGTGTGTTTGGAATCAAAAGAGGAGGCTTGGTAGCCAAAAATGATGGGAGGAACTCCCTATTTCTGAATTCAACAACTAATATCAATAAGAAATGCAATTCAAAATCAAGGACTCCATTGTTTGTTAAATTGAATGAATTCATGTTATGGATGGACCAGGTACATTTTTTGGATGATAAATGAATAAAAACAAGAGAAGCCTAATTCATTAAAGATTTATAAAAAGTTAATTTAAAAAAACGTTATTGCATGAAAAATATAATCCTTGAAACAACAAGTGGAGCCTAATTAACATTAGGTCATTAGAAATTCTCATTATTTAGGAATTACACGAGTTAATACTGATAAGAAATGCAATTCAAAATGAAAGACTCCATTGTTTGTTAAATTGAATGAATTCATCTTATAAATGGTCCAGGAGCTTTTTTTTCAGAATGATTATAGTCATTAGGAAAGACTCAAAAGTTACTTTCAATGTTATTGGATGAAAAATAGTCACGGTAAAAAGAAGAGAAGCCTAATTAAGATTTGGTGATTAGAATGTCTCATTATTTAGGATTTGAACAAGTTAACATTTGTGCGAAATGCAAACCATGATTAATGACACCTTTTGATGATGGATTTAAACAGATTTGGAGTTTTATTGGTGTATATACTTGTTTGACTCAATTAATATACTAGGTTGTTTAGCCACATGTGTTATATTTCATGTTAAATGCATCAAAAAGTGTGTTTGGAATCCAAATAGGAGGCTTGGTAGCCAAAAATGATGGGAGGAACTCTCTTTTTTTCAATTCTACAATTAATACCGATAAGAATTGCAATTCAAAATCAAAGACTCCATTGTTTGTTAAATTGAATGAATTCATCTTATAGATGGTCCAGGAGCATTTTTTTCAGAATGATTATAGTTATTAGGAAAGACTCAAATGTTAATTGCAATGTTATTGGAGGAAAAATAGTCACGGTAAAAATAAGAGAAGCCTAATTCAGATTTGGTGATTAGAATGTCTCATTATTTAGGATTTAAACGAGTTAAGATTTGTGCGAAATGCAAACCATGATTAATGACACCTTTGGATGATGGATTTAAATAGATTTGGAGTTTTATTGGTGTATATACTTCTTTGACTCAATTAATATACTAGGTTGTTTAGCAACATTTGTTATATTTCATGTTAAATGGATCAAAAACTGTGTTTGGAATCAAAAGAGTAGGCTTGCTAGCCAAAAATGATGGGAGGGACTCTGTTTTTTTCAATTCTACAATTAATACCGATAAGAAAAGCAATTCAAAATCAAGGACTCCATTGTTTGTTAAATTGAATGAATTCATCTTATAGATGGTCCAGGAGCATTTTTTTCAGAATGATTATAGTTATTAGGAAAGACTCAAAAGTTAATTTTAATGTTATTGGATGAAAAATAGTCACGGTAAAAACAAGAGAAGCCTAATTAAGATTTGGTGATTAGAATGTCTCATTATTTAGGATTTAAACTAGTTAACATTTGTGTGAAATGCAAACCAAGATTAATGACACCTTTGGATGATGGATTTAAATAGATTTCGAGTTTATTGGTGTATATACTTGTTTGACTCAATTAATATAATAGGTTGTTTAGCCACATGTGTTATATTTCCTGTTAAATGCATCAAAAAGTGTGTTTGGAATCCAAATAGGAGGCTTGGTAGCCAAAAATGATGGGAGGAACTCTCTTTTTTTCAATTCTACAATTAATACCGATAAGAAATGCAATTCAAAATCAAAGACTCCATTGTTTTTTAAATTGAATGAATTCATCTTATAGGTGGTCCAGGAGCATTCTTCTCAGAATGATTATAGTTATTAGGAAAGACTCAAAAGTTAATTTCAATGTTATTCGATGAAAAATAGTCACGGTGAAAACAAGAGAAGCCTAATTAAGATTTGGTGATTAGAATGTCTCATTATTTAGAATTTAAACGAGTTAAGATTTGTGCGAAATGCAAACCGTGATTAATGACACCTTTGGATGATAGATTTAAATAGATTTGGAGTTTTATTGGTGTATATACTTGTTTGACTCAATTAATATACTAGGTTGTTTAGCCACATGTGTTATATTTCATGTTAAATGCATCAAAAAGTGTGTTTGGAATCCAAATAGGAGGCTTGGTAGCCAAAAATGATGGGAGGAACTCTCTTTTCTTCAATTCTACAATTAATACCGATTAGAAATGCAATTCAAAATCAAAGACTCCATTGTTTGTTAAATTGAATGAATTCATCTTATAGATGGTCCAGGAGCATTTTTTTCCGAATGATTATAGTTATTAGGAAAGACTCAAAAGTTAATTTCAATGTTATTGGATGAAAAATAGTCACAGTAAAAACAAGAGAAGCCTAATTCAGATGTGGTGATTAGAATGTCTCATTATTTAGGATTTAAAGGAATTAACATTTGTGCGAAATGCAAACCATGATTAACGACACCTTTGGATGATGGATTTAAATAGATTTGGAGTTTTATTGGTGTATATACTTGTTTGATTCAATTAATATACTAGGTTGTTTAGCCACATTTGTTATATTTCATGTGAAATGGATCAAAAAGTGTGTTTGGAATCAAAAGAGGAGGCTTGCTAGCCAAAAATGATGGGAGGGACACTCTTTTTTTCAATTCTACAATTAATACCGATAAGAAATGCAATTCAAAATCAAGGAATCCATTGTTTGTTAAATTGAATGAATTCATCTTATAGATGGTCCAGGAGCATTTTTTTCAGAATGATTATAGTTATTAAGAAAGACTCAAAAGTTAATTTCAATGTTATTGGATGAAAAATAGTCACGGTAAAAATAAGAGAAGCCTAATTAAGATTTGGTGATTAGAATGTCTCATTATTTAGGATTTAAACTAGTTAACATTTGTGTGAAATGCAAACCATGATTAATGACACCTTTGGATGATGGATTTAAATAGATTTGGAGTTTTATTGGAGTATATACTTGTTTGACTCAATTAATATACTAGGTTGTTTAGCCACATGTGTTATGTTTCATGTTAAATGCATCAAAAAGTGTGGTTGGAATCAAAATAGGAGGCTTGGTAGCCAAAAATGATGGGAGGAACTCTCTTTTTTTCAATTCTACAATTAATACCGATAAGAAATGCAATTCAAAATCAAAGACTCCATTGTTTGTTAAATTGAATGAATTTATCTTATAGATGGTCCAGGAGCATTTTTTTCAGAATGATTATAGTAATTAGGAAACACTCAAAAGTTAATTTCAATGTTATTGGATGAAAAATAGTCACGGTAAGAACAAGAGAAGCCTAATTCATATTTGGTGATTAGAATGTCTCATTATTTAGGATTTAAACGAATTAACATTTGTGCGAAATGCAAACCATGATTAACGACACCTTTGGATGATGGATTTAAATAGATTTGGAGTTTTATTGGTTTATATACTTGTTTGACTCAATTAATATACTAGGTTGTTTAGCCACATGTGTTATATTTCATGTTAAATGCATCAAAAAGTGTGTTTGGAATCAAAATAGGAGGCTTGGTAGACAAAAATGATGGGAGGAACTCTCTTTTTTTCAATTCTACAATTAATACCGATAAGAAATGCAATTCAAAATCAAGGACTCCATTGTTTGTTAAATTGAATGAATTCATCTTATAGATGGTCCAGGAGCATTTTTTTCAGAATGATTATAGTTATTTGGAAAGACTCAAAAGTTAATTTCAATGTTATTGGATGAAAAATAGTCACGGTAAAAAGAAGAGAAGCCTAATTAAGATTTGGTGATTAGAATGTCTCATTATTTAGGATTTGAACAAGTTAACATTTGTGCGAAATGCAAACCATGATTAATGGCACCTTTGGATGATGGATTTAAATAGATTTGGAGTTTTATTGGTGTATGTACTTGTTTGATTCAATTAATATTCTAGGTTGTTTAGTCACATGTGTTATATTTCATGATAAATGTATCAAAAGGTGTGTTTGGAATCAGAAGAGGAGGCTTGGTAGCCAAAAATGATGGGAGGAACTCCCTATTTCTGAATTCAACAACTTATATCAATAAGAAATGCAATTCAAAATCAAGGACTCCTTTGTTTGTTAAATTGAATGAATTCATGTTATGGATGGTCCAGGTACATTTTTTTCATAATGAATATAGTTATTAAGAAAGAATAAAAGTTAATTTCAAGGTTATTGCGTGAAATATAATCCTCGGAACAACAAGAGGAGACTAATTAACATTAGGTGATTAGAAATTGTCATTATTTAGGAATTAAACGAGTTAATATTTGTACGAAATGCAAACCATGATGAATGACACCTTCGGCTGATGGATTTAAATAGATTTGGAGTTTTAATGGTATATATACTTGTTTGATTCAATTAACAAACTAGGTTGTTTCGCCACATGTGTTATATTTCGTGATAAATATATCAAAAAGTGTGTTTGGAATCAGAAGAGGAGGCTTGGTAGCCAAAAATGATGGGAGGAACTCCCTATTTCTGCATTCAACAACTAATATCAATAAGAAATGCAATTCAAAATCACGGACTGCATTGTTTGTTAAATTGAATGAATTCATTTTATGGATGGTCCAGGTACATTTTTTTCATAATGAATATATTTATTAAGAAAGAATAAAAAGTTAATTTCAAGGTTATTGCGTGAAATATAATCCTCGGAACAACAAGAGGAGCCTAATTAATATTAGGTAATTAGAAATTCTCATTATTTAGGAATTAAACGAGTTAACATTCGTACGAAATGCAAACCATGATGAATGACACCTTTGGCTGATGGATTTATATAGATTTGGAGTTTTAATGGTGTATATACTTGTTTGATTCAATTAATAAACTAGGTTGTTTAGCCACATGTGTTATATTTCATGTTAAATGGATCAAAAAGTGTGTTTGGAATCGAAAGAGGAGGCTTGCTAGCCAAAAATGATTGGAGGACCTCTATATTTTGGAATTATATAATTAATATCAATAAGAAATGCAATTCAAAATTGAGAACTCCATTGTTTGTTAAATTGAATGAATACGTGTAAGTGATGGTCCACGGGTATTTTCTTCATAATGAATATATTTATTAAGAAAGAAACAAAAGTTAATTTCAAGGTTATTGGGTGATAAATAATCCTCGGAACAGTAAGAGGAGCCTAATTAACATTAGGTGATTAGAAATTCTCATTATTTAGAAATTAGACGAGTTAATATTTGTACGAAATGCAAACCATGATGAATGACACCTTCGGCTGATGGATTTAAATAGATTTGGACTTTTAATGGTATATATACTTGTTTGATTCAATTAATAAACTAGGTTGTTTAGCCACATGTGTTATATTTCATGTTAAATGGATCAAAAAGTGTGTTTGGAATCAAAAGAGGAGGCTTGCTAGCCAAAAATGATGGGAGGAACTCTCTTTTTTTCAATTCTACAATTAATACCCATAAGAAATGCAATTCAAAATGAAAGACTCCATTGTTAAATTGAATGAATTCATCTTATAGATGGTCCAGGAGCATTTTTTTCAGAATGACTATAGTTATTACGAAAGACTCAAAAGTTAATTTCAATGTTATTGGATGAAAAATAGTCATGATAAAAATAAGAGAAGCCTAATTCAGATTTGGTCATTAGAAATTCTCATTATTTAGAAATTAGACGAGTTAATATTTGTACGAAATGCAAACCATGATGAATGACACCTTCGGCTGATGGATTTAAATAGATTTCGACTTTTAATGGTATATATACTTGTTTGATTCAATTAATAAACTAGGTTGTTTAGCCACATGTGTTATATTTCATGTTAAATGGATCAAAAAGTGTGTTTGGAATCAAAAGAGGAGGCTTGCTAGCCAAAAATGATGGGAGGAACTCTCCTTTTTTCAATTCTACAATTAATACCGATAAGAAATGCAATTCAAAATGAAAGACTCCATTGTTAAATTGAATGAATTCATCTTATAGATGGTCCAGGAGCATTTTTTTTCAGAATGACTATAGTTATTAGGAAAGACTCAAAAGTTAATTTCAATGTTATTGGATGAAAAATAGTCATGATAAAAATAAGAGAAGCCTAATTCAGATTTGGTGATTAGAATGTCTCATTATTTAGGATTTAAACGAGTTAACATTTGTGCGAAATGCAAAACATGATTAATGACACCTTTGGATGATGGATTTAAATAGATTTGGAGTTTTATTGGTGTATATACTTGTTTGACTCAATTAATATACTAGGTTGTTTAGCCACATGTGTTATATTTCATGTGAAATGGATCAAAAAGTGTGTTTGGAATCAAAAGAGGTGGCTTGCTAGCCAAAAATGATTGGAGGACCTCTCTATTTTTGAATTATATAATTAATATCAATAAGAAATGCAATTCAAAAACAAGAACTCCATTGTTTGTTAGATTGAATGAATTTGTGTAAGTGATGGTCCACGGGTATTTTCTTCATAATGAATATATTTATTAGGAAGGAAACAAAAGTTAATTTCAAGGTTATTGGGTGAAAAATAATCCTCGGAACATCAAGAGGAGCCTAATTAACATTAGGTGATTAGAAATTCTCATTATTTAGGAATTAAACGAGTTAATATTTGTAAGAAATGCGAACCATGATGAATGACACCTTCGGCTGATAAATTTAAATAGATTTGCAGTTTTAATGGTATATATACATGTTTGATTCAATTAATAAACTAGGTTGTTTAGCCACATGTGTTATATTTCATGTTAAATGGATCAAAAAGTGTGTTTGGAATCAAAAGAGGAGGCTTGCTAGCCAAAAATGATGGGAGGGACTCTCTTTTTTTCAATTCTACAATTAATACCGATAAGAAATGCAATTCAAAATGAAAGACTCCATTGTTTGTTAAATTGAATGAATTCATCTTATAAATGGTCCAGGAGACTTTTTTTCAGAATGATTATAGTTATTAGGAAAGACTCAAAAGTTAATTTCAATGTTATTGGATGAAAAATAGTCACGGTAAAAATAAGAGAAGCCTAATTCAGATTTGGTGATTAGAATGTCTCATTATTGAGGATTTAAACGAGTTAACATTTGTGCGAAATGCAAACCATGATTGATGACACCTTTGGATGATGGATTTAAATAGATTTGGAGTTTTATTGGTGTATATACTTATTTGACTCAATTAATATACTAGGTTGTTTAGCCACATGTGTTATATTTCATGTTAAATGCATCAAAAAGTGTGTTTGGAATCCAAATAGGAGGCTTGGGAGCCAAAAATGATGGGAGGAACTCTCTTTTTTTCAATTCTACAATTAATACCAATAAGAAATGCAATTCAAAATCAAAGACTCCATTGTTTGTTAAATTGAATGAATTCATCTTATAGATGGTCTAGGAGCATTTTTTTCAGAATGATTATAGTTATTAGGAAAGACTCAAAAGTTAATTTCAATGTTATTGGATGAAAAATTGTCACGGTAAAAATAAGAGAAGCCTAATTCAGATTTGGTGATTAGAATGTCTCATTATTAAGGATTTAAACGAGTTAGAATTTGTGCGAAATGCAAACCATGATTAATGACACCTTTGGATGATGGATTTAAATAGATTTGGAGTTTTATTGGTGTATATACTTGTTTGACTCAATTAATATACTAGGTTGTTTAGCCACATGTGTTATATTTCATGTTAAATGCATCAAAAAGTGTGTTTGGAATCCAAATAGGAGGCTTGGTAGCCAAAAATGATGGGAGGAACTCTCTTTTCTTCAATTCTACAATTAATACCGATAAGAAATGCAATTCAAAATCAAAGACTCCATTGTTTGTTAAATTGAATGAATTCATCTTATAGATGGTCTAGGAGCATTTTTTTCAGAATGATTATAGTTATTTGGAAAGACTCAAAAGTTAATTTCAATGTTATTGGATGAAAAATAGTCACGGTAAAAATAAGAGAAGCCTAATTCAGATTTGGTGATTAGAATGTCTCATTATTTAGGATTTAAACGAGTTAACATTTGTGCGAAATGCAAACCATGATTAATGACACCTTTGGATGATGGATTTAAATAGATTTGGAGTTTTATTGGTGTATATACTTCTTTGACTCAATTAATATACTAGGTTGTTTAGCCACATTTGTTATATTTCATGTTAAATGGATCAAAAGTGTGTTTGGAATCAAAAGAGGAGGCTTGCTAGCCAAAAATAATGGGAGGGACTCTCTTTTTTTCAATTCTACAATTAACACCGATAAGAAATGCAATTCAAAATCAAGGACTCCATTGTTTGTTAAATTGAATAAATTCATCTTATAGATGGTCCAGGAGCATTTTTTTCAGAATGATTATAGTTATTAGGAAAGACTCAAATGTTAATTTCAATGTTATTGGATGAAAAATAGTCACGGTAAAAATAAGAGAAGCCTAATTCAGATTTGGTGATTAGAATGTCTCATTATTTAGGATTTAAACGAGTTAACATTTGTGCGAAATGCAAACCATGATTAATGACACCTTTGGATGATGGATTTAAATAGATTTGGAGTTTTATTGGTGTATATACTTGTTTGATTCAATTAATAAACTAGGTTGTTTAGCCACATGTGTTATATTTCATGTTAAATGAATCAAAAAGTGTATTTGGAATCAAAAGAGAAGGTTCGCTAGCAAAAAATGAGTGGAGGAACTCTCCATTTTTGAATTGTATAATTAATATCAATAAGAAATGCAATTCAATATCAAGAACTCCATTGTTTGTTAAATTGAAAGAATTCATGTAATTGATGGTCCACAGGCATTTTTTTTCATAATGAATATATTTATCAAGAAAGAAACAAAAGTTAATTTCAAGGTTATTGCAGGAAAAATAGTCTCAGGAACAACAAAAAGACCCTAATTAACATTAGCTGATTAGAAATTCTCATTATTTAGGAATTAAACCCGTTAACATTTGTACGAAATCCAAACCATGATGAATGACACCTTTGGTTGATGGATTTAAATAGATTTGGAGTTTTAATGGTGTATATACTTGTTTGATTCAATTAATATACCAGGTTGTTTTGTCACATGTGTTATATTTCATGTTAAATGCATCAAAAAAGTGTGTTTGGTATCAAAAGAGGAGGCTTACTAGCCAAAAATGATGGGAGGAACTCTCTATTTTTGAATTCTACAATTAATATCGATAAGAAATGCAATTCAAAATCAAGGACTCCATTGTTTGTTAAATTGAATGAATTCATCTTATAGATGGTCCAGGAGCATTTTTTTCTGAATGATTATAGTTATTAGGAAAGACTCAAAAGTTAATTTCAATGTTATTGGATGAAAAATAGTCACGGTAAAAACGAAGAGAAGCCTAATTCAGATTTGGTGATTAGAATGTCTCATTATTTAGGATTTAAACGAATTAACATTTGTGCGAAATGCAAACCATGATTAACAACACCTTTGGATGATGGATTTAAATAGATTTGGAGTTTTATTGGTGTATATACTTGTTTGACTCAATTAATATACTAGGTTGTTTAGCCCCATGTGTTATATTTCATGTTAAATGCATCAAAAAGTGTGTTTGGAATCAAAATAGGAGGCTTGGTAGACAAAAATGATGGGAGGAACTCTCTTTTTTTCAATTCTACAATTAATACCGATAAGAAATGGAATTCAAAATGAAGGACTTCATTGTTTGTTAAATTGAATGAATTCATCTCATAGATGGTCTAGGAGCATTTTTTTCAGAATGATTATAGTTATTTGGAAGGACTCAAAAGTTAATTTCAATGTTATTGGATGAAAAATAGTCACGGTAAAAACAAGAGAAGCCTAATTAAGATTTGGTGATTAGAATGTCTCATTATTTAGGATTTAAACGAGTTAACATTTGTGCGAAATGCAAACCATGATTAATGACACCTTTGGATGATGGATTTAAATAGATTTGGAATTTTATTGGTGTATATACTTGTTTGACTCAATTAATATACTAGGTTGTTTAGCCACATTTGTTATATTTCATGTTAAATGCATCAAAAAGTGTGTTTGGAATCCAAATAGGAGGCTTGGTAGCCAAAAATGATGGGAGGAACTCTCTTTTTTTCAACTCTACAATTAATACCGATAAGAAATGCAATTCAAAATCAAAGACTCCATTGTTTTTTAAATTGAATGAATTCATCTTATAGATGGTCCAGGAGCAGTTTTTTCAGAATGATTATAGTTATTAGGAAAGACTCAAAAGTTAATTTCAATGTTATTGGATGAAAAAATAGTCACGGTAAAAATAACAGAAGCCTAATTCAGATTTGGTGATTAGAATGTCTCATTATTTAGGATTTAAACGAGTTAACATTTGTGCGAAATGCAAACGACGATTAATGACACCTTTGAATGATGGATTTAAATAGATTTAGAGTTTTATTGGTGTATATACTTGTTTGACTCAATTAATATACTAGGTTGTTTAGCCACATGTGTTATATTTCATGTTAAATGCATCACAAAGTGTGTTTGGAATCAAAATAGGAGGCTTGGTAGCCAAAAATGATGGGAGGAACTCTCTTTTTTTCAATTCTACAATTAATACTGATAATAAGTGCAATTCAAAATCAAGGACTCCATTCTTTGTTAATTTGAATGAATTCATCTTATAGATGGTCCAGGAGCATTTTTTTCAGAATGATTATAGTAATTAGGAAAGACTCAAAAGTTAATTTCTAGGTTATTGCATGAAAAATAAACATGGTAAAAACAAGAGAAGCCTAATTAAAATTAGGTGATTAAAATGTCACATTATTTAGGAATTAAACCAGTTAATATTTGTGTGGAATGCAAACCATGATTAATGGCACCTTTGGATGATGAATTTAAATAGATTTGGAGTTTTATTGGTGTATGTACTTGTTTGATTCAATTAATATTCTAGGTTGTTTAGTCACATGTGTTATATTTCATGATAAATGTATCAAAAGGTGTGTTTGGAATCAGAAGAGGAGGCTTGGTAGCCAAAAATGATGGGAGGAACTCCCTATTTCTGAATTCAACAACTAATATCAATAAGAAATGCAATTCAAAATCAAGGACTCCTTTGTTTGTTAAATTGAATGAATTCATGTTATGGATGGTCCATGTACATTTTTTTCATAATGAATATAGTTATTAAGAAAGAATAAAAAGTTAATTTCAAGGTTATTGCGTGAAATATAATCCTCGGAACAACAAGAGGAGCCTAATTAACATTAGGTGATTAGAAATTCTCATTATTTAGGAATTAAACGAGTTAATATTTGTACCAAATGCAAACCATGATGAATGACACCTTCGGCTGATGGATTTAAATAGATTTGGAGTTTTAATGGTATATATACTTGTTTGATTCAATTAATAAATTAGGTTGTTTAGCCACATGTGTTATATTTCGTGATAAATGTATCAAAAAGTGTGTTTGGAATCAGAAGAGGAAGCTTGGTAGCCAAAAATGATGGGAGGAACTCCCTATTTCTGTATTCAACAACTAATATCAATAAGATATGCAATTCAAAATCACGGACTCCATTGTTTGTTAAATTGAATGAATTCATGTTATGGATGGTCCAGGTACATTTTTTTCATAATGAATATATTTATTAAGAAAGAATAAAAAGTTAATTTCAAGGTTATTGCGTGAAATATAATCCTCGGAACAACAAGAGGAGCCTAATTAACATTAGGGAATTAGAAATTTTCATTATTTTGGAATTAAATGAGTTAACATTCGTACGAAATGCAAACCATGATGAATGACACCTTTGGCTGATGGATTTAAATAGATTTGGAGTTTTAATGGTGTATATACTTGTTTGATTCAATTAATAAACTAGGTTGTTTAGCCACATGTGTTATATTTCATGTTAAATGGATCAAAAAGTGTGTTTGGAATCGAAAGAGGAGGCTTGCTAGCCAAAAATGATTGGAGGACCTCTATATTTTGGAATTATATAATTAATATCAATAAGAAATGCAATTCAAAATTGAGAACTCCATTGTTTGTTAAATTGAATGAATACGTGTAAGTGATGGTCCACGGGTATTTTCTTCATAATGAATATATTTATTAAGAAAGAAACAAAAGTTAATTTCAAGGTTGTTGGGTGATAAATAATCCTCGGAATAGTAAGAGGAGCCTAATTAACATTAGGTGATTAGAAATTCTCATTATTTAGAAATTAGACGAGTTAATATTTGTACGAAATGCAAACCATGATGAATGACACCTTCGGCTGATGGATTCAAAGTTAATATTTGTAATTTAGTCATAAATTTTAATCTCACGATGATTGTGTGAAAAATAGTGTTTGGAAACAAAAGACAAGTGTTCCAAAAGCAGAAATGTTGTGAGGGATTCTTTCTTTAAAAAATCAACCAATTCAAATCAATAAGAAACCCTAATCAAGATTATGGACCCCATTGTTTGTTAATATTGAATGAAATGTTTTGATATGGACATTGTTTTCTTGATGAATATAGTTGTGAATAAGGAAACAAAAGATAATTTCAATTTCATTGCAAGAAAAATAGTGCTTGTAACAACAAAAGGATCCTGATGAGCATGTAGTGTATATAAAGTCTCATTATTTAGGTAATAACCCAATACACATTTGTACGAAATGCAAATTAAGATGAATGACTGCTTTGGGTGATGGAATGAAACATATTTAGATTTTCAATTGTGCGTCAACATGTTTGTTTTAATTAATATATTGTGCAATTTAGTCATAAATTTTAATGTTATGATGATTGTGCGAAAAAGAGTATTTGGAACCAAAAGACAAGTCTTCCATTCCAGAAATGTTGTGATGGATTCTTTATTTAAAAAAACAACCAATTCACAGCAATAAGAAACCCAAATCAAGATTATGGACCCCATTGTTTGTTAATATTGAATGAATTGTTTAGATATGGACATTGTTTTCTTGATGAATATAGTTGTGAATAAGGAAACAAAAGATAATTTCAATTTCATTGCAAGAAAAATAGTGCTTGTAACAACAAAAGGATCCTGATGAGCATGTAGTGTATATAAAGTCTCATTATTTAGGTAATAACCCAATTCACATTTGTACGAAATGCAAATTAAGATGAATGATTGCTTTGGGTGATAGAACGAAACATATTTAGATTTTCAATTATGCGTCAACATGTTTGTTTTAATTAATATACTATGTAATTTAGTCAGAAATTTTAATCTCACGATGATTGTGTGAAAAAGAGTGTTTGGAAACAAAAGAAAAGTCTTCCAAACCAGAAACGTTGTGAGGGATTCTTTATTTAAAAAATCAACCAATTCACATGAATAAGAAACCCCAATCAAGATTATGGACCCCATTGTTTGTTAATATTGAATGAATTGTTTAGATATGGACATTGTTTTCTTGATCAATATAGTGGTGAATAAGGAAACAAAAGATAATTTCATAGTCATTGCATGAAAATTAGTGCTTGTAACAACAAAAGGATCCTGATGAGCATGTAGTGTATATAAAGTCTCATTATTTAGGTAATAACCCAATTCACATTTGTATGAAATGCAAATTAAGATGAATGATTGCTTTGGGTGATAGAACGAAACATATTTAGATTTTCAATTATGCGTCAACATGTTTGTTTTAATTAATATACTATGTAATTTAGTCAGAAATTTTAATCTCACGATGATTGTGTGAAAAAGAGTGTTTGGAAACAAAAGAAAAGTCTTCCAAACAAGAAATGTTGTGAGGGATTCTTTCTTTAAAAAATCAACCAATTCATATCAATAAGAAACCCTAATCAAGATTATGGACCCCATTGTTTGTTAATATTGAATGAAATGTTTTGATATGGACATTGTTTTCTTGATGAATATAGTTGTGAATAAGGAAACAAAAGATAATTTCAACTTCATTGCAAGAAAAATAGTGCCTGTAACAACAAAAGGATCCTGATTAGCATGTAGGGAATATAAAGTCTCATTATTTAGGTAATAACCCAATTCACATTTGTACGAAATGCAAATTAGGATGAATGACTCCTTTGGGCGATGCAACTAAATACATTTAGATTTTTAATTGTGCGTCGACATGTTTGTACTAATTAATATACTATGTAATTTAGTCATAAATTTTAATCTCACGATGATTGTGTGAAAAAGAGTGTTTGGAAACAAAAGAAAAGTCTTCCAAACAAGAAATGTTGTGAGGGATTCTTTCTTTAAAAAATCAACCAATTCATATCAATAAGAAACCCTAATCAAGATTATGGACCCCATTGTTTGTTAATATTGAATGAAATGTTTAGATATGGACATTGTTTTCTTGATGAATATAGTTGTGAATAAGGAAAGAAAAGATAATTTCATAGTCATTGCATGAAAAATAGTGCTTGTAACAACAAAAGAATCCTGATGAGCATGTAGTGTATATAAAGTCTCATTATTTAGGTAATAACCCAATTCAAATTTGTACGAAATGCATATTAAGATGAATGACTGCTTTGGGTGATGGAACGAAAGATATTTAGATTTTCAATTGTGCGTCAACATGTTTGTTTTAATTAATATACAGTGTAATTTAGTCATAAATTTTAATCTCATGGTGATCGTGTGAAAAAGAGTATTTGGAACCAAAAGACAAGTCTTCCAAACCAGAAATGTTGTGATGGATTCTTTATTTAAAAAAACAACCAATTCACATCAATAAGAAACCCAAATCAAGATTATGGACCCCATTGTTTGTTAATATTGAATGAATTGTTTAGATATGAACATTTTTTTCTTGATGAATATAGTTGTGAATAAGGAAACAAAAGATAATTTCAACTTCATTGCAAGAAAAATAGTGCTTGTAACAACAAAAGGATCCTGATCAGCATGTAGTGAATATAAAGTCTCATTATTTAGGTAATAACCCAATTCACATTTGTACGAAATGCAAATTAGGATGAATGACTCCTTTGGGCGATGCAACTAAATACATTTAGATTTTCAATTTTGCGACGACATGTTTGTATTAATTAATATACTGTGTAATTTAGTCATAAATTTTAATCTCACGATGATTGTGTGAAAAAGAGTGTTTGGAAGCAAAACAAAAGTCTTCCAAACCAGAAATGTTGTGAGGGATTCTTTATTTAAAAAATCAACCAATTCACATGAATAAGAAACCCTAGTCAAGGTTACGGACCCCATTGTTTGTTAATATTGAAAGAATTGTTTAGATATGGACATTGTTTTCTTGATAAATATAGTTGTGAATAAGGAAACAAAAGATAATTTCATAGTCATTGGATGAAAAATAGTGCTTGTAACAACAAAAGGATCCTGATGAGCATGTAGTCTATATAAAGTCTCATTATTTAGGTAATAACCCAATTCACATCTGTACGAAATGCAAATTAAGATGAATGACTACTTTGGGTGATGGAATGAAACATATTTAGATTTTCAATTGTGCGTCGACATGTTTGTTTTGATTAATATACAATGTAATTTAGTCATAAATTTTAATCTCACGACGATTGTGTGAAAAAGAGTGTTTGGAAACAAAAGAAAAGTCTTCCAAACTAGAAATGTTGTGGGGGATTCTTTCTTTAATAAATCAACCAATTCATATCAATAAGAAACCCTAATCAAGATTATGGACCCCATTGTTTGTTAATATTGAATGAAATGTTTAGATATGGACATGGTTTTCTTGATGAATATAGCTGTGAAGAAGGAAACAAAAGATAATTTCATAGTCCTTGCATGAAAAATAGTGCTTGTAACAACAAAAGGATCCTGATGAGCATGTAGTGTATATAAAGTCTCATTATTTAGGTAATAACCCAATTCAAATTTGTACGAAATGCAAATTAAGATGAATGACTGCTTTGGGTGATGGAACGAAAGATATTTAGGTTTTCAATTGTGCCTCAACATCTTTGTTTTAATTAATATATTTTTCAATTTAGTCATAAATTTTAATCTTATGATGATTGTGTGAAAAAGTGTATTTGGAACCAAAAGACAAGTCTTCCAAACCAGAAATGTTGTGAGGGATTATTTATTTAAAAAAACAACCAATTCACATCAATAACAAACCCAAATCAGGATTATGGACCCCATTGTTTGTTAATATTGAATGAATTGTTTAGATATGGACATTTTTTTCTTGATGAATATAGTTGTGAATAAGGAAACACAAGATAATTTCAATTTCATTGCAAGAAATATAGTGCTTGTAACAACAAAAGGATCCTGATTAGCATGTAGTGAATATAAAGTCTCATTATTTAGGTAATAACCCAATTCACATTAGTACAAAATGCTAATTAGAATTAATGACTCCTTTGGTTGATGCAACTAAACTCATTTAGATTTTCAATTGTGCTTCGACATGTTTGTTTTAATTAATATACTGTGTAATTTAGTCGTAAATTTTAATCTCACGATGATTGTGTGAAAAAGAGTCTTTGGAAGCAAAAGAAAAGTCTTCCAAACCAGAAATGTTGTGAGGGATTCTTTATTTAAAAAATCAACCAATTCACATGAATAAGAAACCCTAATCAAGATTATGGACCCCATTGTTTGTTAAGATTGAATGAATTGTTTAGATATGGACAATGTTTTCTTGATGAATATAGTTGTGAATAAGGAAACAAAAGATAATTTCATAGTGATTGCTTGAAAAATAGTGTTTGTAACAACAAAAGCATCTTGATGAGCATGTAGTGTATATAAAGTCTCATTATTTAGGTAATAACCCAATTCACATTTGTACGAAATGCAAATTAAGATGAATGACTGCTTTGGGCGATGGAACGAAACATATTTAGATTTTCAATTATGCGTCAACATGTTTGTTTTAATTAATATATTGTGCAATTTAGTCATAAATTTTAATCTCATGATGATTGTGTGAAAAAGAGTATTTGGAACCAAAAGACAAGTTTTCCAAACTAGAAATGTTGTGATGGATTCTTTATTTAATAAAACAACCAATTCACATCAATAACAAACCCAAATCAAGATTATGGACCCCATTGTTTGTTAATATTGAATGAATTGTTTAGATATGGACATTTTTTTCTTGATGAATATAGTTATGAATAAGGAAACAAAAGATAATTTCAATTTTATTGCAAGAAAAATAGTGCTTGTAACGACAAAAGGATCCTGATTAGCATGTAGTGAATATAAAGTCTCATTATTTAGGTAATAACCCAATTCACATTTGTACGAAATGCAAATTAGGATGAATGATTCCTTTAGGCGATGCAACTAAATCCATTTAGATTATCAATTGTGCGTCGACATGTTTGTTTTAATTAATATACTCTGTAATTTAGTCATAAATTTTAATCTCACAATGATTGTGTGAAAAATAGTGTTAGGAAACAAAAGACAACTGTTCCAAACCAGAAATGTTGTGAGGGATTCTTTCTTTAAAAAAATCAACCATTTCTCATCAATAAGAAACACTAATCAAGATTAGGGACCCCATTGTTTGTTAATATTGAATGAAATGTTTCGATATGGACATTGTTTTCTTGATGAATATAGTTGTGGATAAGGAAACAAAAGATAATTTCATAGTCATTGCATGAAAATTAGTGCTTGTAACAACAAAAGGATCCTGATGAGCATGTAGTGTATATAAAGTCTCATTATTTAGGGAATAACCCAATACACATTTGTACGAAATGCAAATTAAGATGGATGACAGCTTTGGGTGATGGAACGAAACATATTTAGATTTTCAATTGTGCGTCAACATGTTTGTTTTAATTAATATATTGTGCATTTTTGTCGTAAATTTTAATCTCATGATGATTGTGTGAAAAAGAGTATTTGGAACCAAAAGACAAGTCTTCCAAACCAGAAATGTTGTGATGGATTCTTTATTTAAAAAAACAACCAATTCACATCAATAAGAAACCCAAATCAAGATTATGGACCCCATTGTTTGTTAATATTGAATGAATTGTTTAGATATGGACATTTTTTTCTTGATGAATATAGTTGTGAATAAGGAAACACAAGATAATTTCAATTTCATTGCAAGAAATATAGTGCTTGTAACAACAAAAGGATCCTGATTAGCATGTAGTGAATATAAAGTCTCATTATTTAGGTAATAACCCAATTGACATTAGTACAAAATGCTAATTAGAATTAATGACTCCTTTGGTTGATGCAACTAAATTCATTTAGATTTTCAATTGTGCTTCGACATGTTTGTTTTAATTAATATACTGTGTAATTTAGTCGTAAATTTTAATCTCACGATGATTGTGTGAAAAAGAGTCTTTGGAAGCAAAAGAAAGGTCTTCCAAACCAGAAATGTTGTGAGGGATTCTTTATTTAAAAAATCAACCAATTCACATGAATAAGAAACCCTAATCAAGATTATGGACCCCATTGTTTGTTAAGATTGAATGAATTGTTGAGATATGGACAATGTTTTTCTCTTGATGAATATAGTTGTGAATAAGGAAACAAAAGATAATTTCATAGTCATTGCATGAAAAATAGTGTTTGTAACAACAAAAGAATCTTGATGAGCATGTAGTGTATATAAAGTCTCATTATTTAGGTAATAACCCAATTCACATTTGTACGAAATGCAAATTAAGATGAATGACTGCTTTGGGTGATGGAACGAAACATATTTAGATTTTCAATTATGCGTCAACATGTTTGTTTTAATTAAGATATTGTGCAATTTAGTCATAAATTTTAATCTCATGATGATTGTGTGAAAAAGAGTATTTGGAACCAAAAGACAAGTTTTCCAAACTAGAAATGTTGTGATGGATTCTTTATTTAATAAAACAACCAATTCACATCAATAACAAACCCAAATCAAGATTATGGACCCCATTGTTTGTTAATATTGAATGAATTGTTTAGATATGGACATTTTTTTCTTGATGAATATAGTTATGAATAAGGAAACAAAAGATAATTTTAATTTTATTGCAAGAAAAATATTGCTTGTAACGACAAAAGGATCCTGATTAGCATGTAGTGAATATAAAGTCTCATTATTTAGGTAATAACCCAATTCACATTTGTACGAAATGCAAATTAGGATGAATGATTCCTTTAGGCGATGCAACTAAATCCATTTAGATTATCAATTGTGCGTCGACATGTTTGTTTTAATTAATATACTCTGTAATTTAGTCATAAATTTTAATCTCACAATGATTGTGTGAAAAATAGTGTTAGGAAACAAAAGACAACTGTTCCAAACAAGAAATGTTGTGAGGGATTCTTTCTTTAAAAAAATCAACCATTTCTCATCAATAAGAAACCCTAATCAAGATTAGGGACCCCATTGTTTGTTAATATTGAATGAAATGTTTCGATATGGACATTGTTTTCTTGATGAATATAGTTGTGGATAAGGAAACAAAAGATAATTTCATAGTCATTGCATGAAAATTAGTGTTTGTAACAACAAAAGGATCCTGATGAGCATGTAGTGTATATAAAGTCTCATTATTTAGGGAATAACCCAATACACATTTGTACGAAATGCAAATTAAGATGGATGACAGCTTTGGGTGATGGAACGAAACATATTTAGATTTTCAATTGTGCGTCAACATGTTTGTTTTAATTAATATATTGTGCATTTTTGTCGTAAATTTTAATCTCATGATGATTGTGTGAAAAAAGAGTATTTGGAACCAAAAGACAAGTCTTCCAAACCAGAAATGTTGTGATGGATTCTTTATTTAAAAAAAACAACCAATTCACATCAATAAGAAACCCAAATCAAGATTATGGACCCCATTGTTTGTTAATATTGAATGAATTGTTTAGATATGGACATTTTTTTCTTGATGAATATAGTTGTGAATAAGGAAACACAAGATAATTTCAATTTCATTGCAAGAAATATAGTGCTTGTAACAACAAAAGGATCCTGATTAGCATGTAGTGAATATAAAGTCTCATTATTTAGGTAATAACCCAATTGACATTAGTACAAAATGCTAATTAGAATTAATGACTCCTTTGGTTGATGCAACTAAATTCATTTAGATTTTCAATTGTGCTTCGACATGTTTGTTTTAATTAATATACTGTGTAATTTAGTCGTAAATTTTAATCTCACGATGATTGTGTGAAAAAGAGTCTTTGGAAGCAAAAGAAAGGTCTTCCAAACCAGAAATGTTGTGAGGGATTCTTTATTTAAAAAATCAACCAATTCACATGAATAAGAAACCCTAATCAAGATTATGGACCCCATTGTTTGTTAAGATTGAATGAATTGTTGAGATATGGACAATGTTTTCTTGATGAATATAGTTGTGAATAAGGAAACAAAAGATAATTTCATAGTCATTGCATGAAAAATAGTGTTTGTAACAACAAAAGAATCTTGATGAGCATGTAGTGTATATAAAGTCTCATTATTTAGGTAATAACCCAATTCACATTTGTACGAAATGCAAATTAAGATGAATGACTGCTTTGGGTGATGGAACGAAACATATTTAGATTTTCAATTATGCGTCAACATGTTTGTTTTAATTAAGATATTGTGCAATTTAGTCATAAATTTTAATCTCATGATGATTGTGTGAAAAAGAGTATTTGGAACCAAAAGACAAGTTTTCCAAACTAGAAATGTTGTGAGGGATTCTTTCTTTAAAAAAATCAACCATTTCTCATCAATAAGAAACCCTAATCAAGATTAGGGACCCCATTGTTTGTTAATATTGAATGAAATGTTTCGATATGGACATTGTTTTCTTGATGAATATAGTTGTGGATAAGGAAACAAAAGATAATTTCATAGTCATTGCATGAAAATTAGTGCTTGTAACAACAAAAGGATCCTGATGAGCATGTAGTGTATATAAAGTCTCATTATTTAGGTAATAACCCAATACACATTTGTACGAAATGCAAATTAAGATGGATGACAGCTTTGGGTGATGGAACGAAACATATTTAGATTTTCGATTGTGCGTCAACATGTTTGTTTTAATTAATATATTGTGCATTTTTGTCGTAAATTTTAATCTCATGATGATTGTGTGAAAAAGAGTATTTGGAACCAAAAGACAAGTCTTCCAAACCAGAAATGTTGTGATGGATTCTTTATTTAAAAAAACAACCAATTCACATCAATAAGAAACCCAAATCAAGATTATGGACCCCATTGTTTGTTAATATTGAATGAATTGTTTAGATATGGACATTTTTTTCATGATGAATATAGTTGTGAATAAGGAAACACAAGATAATTTCAATTTCATTGCAAGAAATATAGGGCTTGTAACAACAAAAGGATCCTGATTAGCATGTAGTGAATATAAAGTCTCATTATTTAGGTAATAACCCAATTGACATTAGTACAAAATGCTAATTAGAATTAATGACTCCTTTTGTTGATGCAACTAAACACATTTAGATTTTCAATTGTGCGTCGACATGTTTGTTTTAATTAATATACTGTGTAACTTAGTCCTAAATTTTAATCTCACGATGATTGTGTGAAAAAGAGTCTTTGGAAGCAAAAGAAAAGTCTTCCAAACCAGAAATGTTGTGAGGGATTCTTTATTTAAAAAATCAACCAATTCACATGAATAAGAAACCCTAATCAAGATTATGGACCCCATTGTTTGTTAGGATTGAAAGAATTGTTTAGATTGAATGAATTGTTTAGATATGGACATTGTTTTCTTGATGAATATAGTTGTGAATAAGGAAACAATAGATAATTTCATAGTCATTGCATGAAAAATAGTGCTTGTAACAACAAAAGGATCTTGATGAGCATGTAGTGTATATAAAGTGTCATTATTTAGGTAATAACCAAATTCATATTTGTACGAAATGCAAATTTAGATGAATGACTGCTTTGGGTGATGGAACAAAAGATATTTAGATTTTCAATTGTGCGTCAACATCTTTGTTTTAATTAATATTTTGTGCAATTTAGTCTTAAATTTTAATCTCATGATGATTGTGTAAAAAAGTGTATTTGGAACCAAAAGACAAGTCTTCCAAACCGGAAATGTTGTGAGGGATTATTTATTGAAAAAAACAACCAGTTCACATCAATAAGAAACCCATATCAAGATTATGGACCCCATTGTTTGTTAATATTGAATGAATTGTTTAGATATGGAAATTTTTTTCTTGATGAATATAGTTGTGAATAAGTAAACAAAAGATAATTTCATAGTCATTGCAGGAAAAATAGTGTTTGTAACAACAAAAGGATCCTGATTAGCATGTAGTGAATATAAGGACTCATTATTTAGGTAGTAACCCAATTCACATTAGTACAAAATGCAAATTAGAATTAGTGACTCCTTTGGGATATGGAACTAAACACATTTAGATTTTCAATTGTGTGTCGACATGTTTGTTTTAATTAATATACTGTGTAATTTAGTCGTAAATTTGAATCTCACGATGATTGTGTGAAAAAGAGTGTTTGGAAACAAAAGAACAGTCTTCCAAACCAGAAATGTTGTGAGGGATTCTTTATTTAAAAAATCAACCAATTCACAAGAATAAGAAACCCTAATGAAGATTATAGACCCCATTGTTGGTTAATATTGAATGAAATGTTTAGATATGGACATTGTTTTCTTGATGAATATAGTTGTGAATAAGGAAACAAAAGATAATTTCATTGTCATTGCATGAAAAATAGTGCTTTTAACAACAAAAGGATCCTGATGAGCATGTAGTGTATATAAAGTCTCATTATTTAGGTAATAACCCAATTCACATTTGTACGAAATGCAAATTAAGATGAATGACTGCTTTGGGTGATGGAACGAAACATATTTAGATTTTCAATTGTGCGTCAACATGTTTGTTTTAATTAATATATTGTGTATTTTGGTCATAAATTTCAATCTCATGATGATCGTGTGAAAAAGAGTATTTCGAACCAAAAGTCAAGTCTTCCAAACCAGAAATGTTGTGATGGATTCTTTATTTAAAAAAACAACCAATTCACATCAATAAGAAACCCAAATGAAGATTATGGACCCCATTGTTTGTTAATATTGAATGAATTGTTTAGATATGGACATTTTTTTCTTGATGAATATAGTTGTGAATAAGGAAACACAAGATAATTTGAATTTCATTGCAAGAAATATAGTGCTTGTAATAACAAAAGGATCCTGATTAGCATGTAGTGAATATAAAGTCTCATTATGTAGGTAATAACCCAATTGACATTAGTACAAAATGCTAATCAGAATTAATGACTCCTTTGGTTGATGCAACTAAACACATTTAGATTTTCAATTGTGCGTCGACATGTTTGTTTTAATTAATATACTGTGTAATTTAGTCATAAATTTTAATCTCACGATGATTGTGTGAAAAAGAGTCTTTGGAAGCAAAAGAAAAGTCTTCCAAACCAGAAATGTTGTGAGGGATTCTTTATTTAAAAAATCAACCAATTCACATGAATAAGAAACCTAATCAAGATTACGGACCCCATTGTTTGTTAATATTGAAAGAATTGTTTAGAGATGGACATTGTTTTCTTGATAAATATAGTTGTGAATAAGGAAACAAAAGATAATTTCATAGTCATTGCATGAAAAATAGTGCTTTTAACAACAAAAGGATCCTGATGAGCATGTAGTGTATATAAAGTCTCATTATTTAGGTAATAACCCAATTTACATTTGTACGAAATGCAAATTAAGATGAATGACTGCTTTGGGTGATGGAACGACACATATTTAGATTTTCAATTGTGCATCGACATGTTTGTTTTAATTAATATACTATGTAATTTAGTCATAAATTTTAATCTCACGATGATTGTGTGAAAAAGAGTGTTTGGAAACAAAAGAACAGTCTTCCAAACCAGAAATGTTGTGAGGGATTCTTTATTTAAAAAATCAACCAATTCACAAGAATAAGAAATCGTAATCAAGATTATAGATCCCATTGTTGGTTAATATTGAATGAAATGTTTAGATATGGACATTGGTTTCTTGATGAATATAGTTGTGAATAAGGAAACAAAAGATAATTTCATAGTCATTTCATGAAAAATAGTGCTTGTAACAACAAAAGGATCCTGATGAGCAAGTAGTGTATATAAAGTCTCATTATTTAGGTAATAACCCAATTCAAATTTTTACGAAATGCAAATTAAGATGAATGACTGCTTTGGGTGATGGAACGAAAGATATTTAGATTTTCAATTGTGCGTCAACATCTTTGTTTTAATTAATATATTGTGCAATTTAGTCATAAATTTTAATCTCATGATGATTGTGTGAAAAAGTGTATTTGGAACCAAAAGACAAGTCTTCCAAACCAGAAATGTTGTGAGGCATTATTTATTTAAAAAAAACAACCAATTCACATCAATAAGAAACCCAAATAAAGATTATGGACCCCATTGTTTGTTAATATTGAATGAATTGTTTAGATATTGACATTTTTTTGTTGATGAATATAGTTGTGAATAAGGAAACAAAAGATAATTTCATAGTCATTGCAGGAAAAATAGTACTTGTAACAACAAAAGGATCCTGATTAGCATGTAGTGAATATAAAGTCTCATTATTTAGGAGGTAACCCAATTCACATGAGTACAAAATGCAAATTAGAATTAGTGACTCCTTTGGGAGATGGAACTAAAGACATTTATTTTTTCAATTATGTGTCGACATGTTTGTTTTAATTAATATACTGTGTAATTTAGTCATAAATTTTAATCTCACGATGATTGTGTGAAAAAGAGTGTTTGGAAACAAAAGAAAAGTCTTCCAAGCCAGAAATGTTGTGAGGGATTCTTTATTTAAAAAATCAACCAATTCACATGAATAAGAAACCCTAATCAAGATTATGGACCCCATTGTTTGTTAAGATGGAATGAATTGTTTAGATATGGACAATGTTTTCTTGATGAATATAGTTGTGAATAAGGAAACAAAAGATAATTTCATAGTCATTGCATGAAAAATAGTGCTTTTAACAACAAAAGGATCCTGATGAGCATGTAGTGTATATAAAGTCTCATTATTTAGGCAATAACCCAATTGACATTAGTACAAAATGATAATTAGAATTAATGACTCCTTTGGTTGATGCAACTAAACACATTTAGATTTTCAATTGTGCGTCGACATGTTTGTTTTAATTAATATACTGTGTAATTTAGTCATAAATTTTAATCTCACGATGATTGTGTGAAAAAGAGACTTCAGAAGCAAAAGAAAAGTCTTCCAAACCAGAAATGTTGTGAGGGATTCTTTATTTAAAAAATCAACCAATTCACATGAATAAGAAACCCTAATCAAGATTACGGACCCCATTGTTTGTCAATATTGAAAGAATTGTTTAGATATGGACATTGTTTTCTTGATAAATATAGTTGTGAATAAGGAAACAAAAGATAATTTCATAGTCATTGCATGCAAAATAGTGCTTGTAACAACAAAAGGATCCTGATGAGCATGTAGTTTATATGAAGTCTCAATATAACCCAATTCACATTTGTACGAAATGCAAATCAAGATGAATGACTGCTTTGGGTGATGGAACGGAAGATATTTAGATTTTTAATTGTGCGTCGACATGTTTATTTTAATTAATATATTGTGCAATTTAGTCATAAATTTTAATCTCATGATGATTGTGTGAAAAAGTGTATTTGGAACCAAAAGAAAAGTCTTCCAAACCAGAAATGTTGTGAGGGATTATTTATTTAAAAAAACAACCAATTCACATCAATAAGAAACCCAAATCAAGATTATGGAACCCATTGTTTGTTAAAATTGAATGAATTATTTAGATATGGACATTTTTTTCTTGATGAATATAGTTGTGAATAAGGAAACAAAAGATCATTTCATAGCAATTGCAGGAAAAATAGTGCTTGTAACAACAAAAGGATCCTGATCAGCATGTAGTGAATATAAAGTCTCATTATTTAGGTAGTAACCCAATTCACATTAGTATAAAATGCAAATTAGAATTAGTGACTCCTTTGGGAGATGGAACTAAACACATTTAGATTTTCAATTGTGTGTCGACATGATTGTTTTAATTAATATACTGTGTAATTTAGTCATAAATTTTAATCTCACGATGATTGTGTGAAAAAGAGACTTCAGAAGCAAAAGAAAAGTCTTCCAAACCAGAAATGTTGTGAGGGATTCTTTATTTAAAAAATCAACCAATTCACATGAATAAGAAACCCTAATCAAGATTACGGACCCCATTGTTTGTCAATATTGAAAGAATTGTTTAGATATGGACATTGTTTTCTTGATAAATATAGTTGTGAATAAGGAAACAAAAGATAATTTCATAGTCATTGCATGAAAAATAGTGCTTTTAACAACAAAAGGATCCTGATGAGCATGTAGTGTATATAAAGTCTCATTATTTAGGTAATAACCCAATTCACATTTGTACGAAATGCAAATTAAGACGAATGACAGCTTTGGGTGATGGAACGAAACATATTTAGATTTTCAATTGTGCGTCGACATGTTTGTTTTAATTAATATGCTTTGTAATTTATTTATAAATTTTAATCTCACGATGATTGTGTGAAAAATAGTGTTTGGAAACAAAAGACAAGTGTTCCAAACCAGAAATGTTGTGAGGGATTCTTTCTTTAAAAAATCAACCACTTCACATCAATAAGAAACCCAAATCAAGATTATGGACCCCATTGTTTGTTAATATTGAATGAATTGTTTAGATGTGGACATTTTTTTCTTGATGAATATAGTTGTGAATAAGGAAACACAAGATAATTTCAATTTCATTGCAAGAAATATAGTGCTTGTAACAACAAAAGGATCCTGATTAGCATCTAGTGAATATAAAGTCTCATTATTTAGGTAATAACCCAATTGACATTAGTACAAAATGCTAATTAGAATTAATGACTCCTTTGGTTGATGCAACTAAACACATTTAGATTTGCAATTGTGCGTCGACATGTTTGTTTTAATTAATATACTGTGTAATTTAGTCATAAATTTTAATTTCACGATGATTGTGTGAAAAAGAGCCTTTGGAAGCAAAAGAAAAGTTTTCCAAACTAGAAATGTTGTGAGGGATTCTTTATTTAAAAAATCAACCAATTCACATGAATAAGAAACCCTAATCAAGATTATGGACCCCATTGTTTGTTAAGATTGAATGAATTGTTTAGATATGGACATTGTTTTCTTGATGAATATAGTTGTGAATAAGGAAAGAAAATATAATTTCATAGTCATTGCATGAAAAATAGTGCTTGTAACAACAAAAGGATCCTGATGAGCATGTAGTGTATATAAAGTCTCATTATTTAGGTAATAACCCAATTCACATTTGTACGAAATGCAAATTAAGACGAATGACAGCTTTGGGTGATGGAACGAAACATATTTAGATTTTCAATTGTGCGTCGACATGTTTGTTTTAATTCATATATTGTGTAATTTAGTCATAAATTTTAATCTCATGATGATTGTGTGAAATAGAGTATTTGGAACCAAAAGACAAGTCTTCCAAACCAGAAATGTTGTGATGGATTCTTTATTTAAAAAAAACAACCAATTCACAACAATAAGAAACCCAAATCAAGATTATGGACACCATTGTTTGTTAATATTGAATGAATTGCTTAGATATGGACATTTTTTTCTTGATGAATATAGTTGTGAATAAGGAAACAAAAGATAATTTCATAGTCATTGCATGAAAATTAGTGCTTGTAACAACAAAAGGATCCTGATGAGCATGTAGTGTATATAAAGTCTCATTATTTAGGTAATAACCCAATTCACATTTGTACAAATTGCAAATTAGGATGAATGACTCCTTTGGGCGATGCAACTAAATACATTTAGATTTTCAATTGTCCATCGACATGTTTATTTTAATTAATATACTATATAATTTAGTCATAAATTTTAATCTCATGATGATTGTGTGAAAAACAATGTTTGGAAACAAAAGAAAAGTCTTCCAAACCAGAAATGTTGTGAGGGATTCTTTCTTTAAAAAATCAACCAATTCATATCAATAAGAAACCCTAATCAAGATTATGGACCCCATTGTTTTTTAATTTTGAATGAATTGTTTAGATATGGACATTGTTTTCTTGATGAATATAGTTATGAATCAGGAAACAAAAGATAATTTCATAGTCATGGCATGAAAAATAGTGTTTGTAACAACAAAAGGATCTTGATGAGCATGTAGTGTATATAAAGTCTCATTATTTAGGTAATAACCCAATTCACATTTGTACGAAATGCAAATTAAGACGAATGACAGCTTTGGGTGATGGAACGAAACATATTTAGATTTTCAATTGTACGTCGACATGTTTGTTTTAATTAATATGCTTTGTAATTTATTCATAAATTTTAATCTCACGATGGTTGTGTGAAAAATAGTGTTTGGAAACAAAAGACAAGTGTTCCAAACCAGAAATGTTGTGAGGGATTCTTTCTTTAAAAAATCAACCAATTCACATCAATAAGAAACCCTAATCAATATTATGGACCCCATTGTTTGTCAATATTGAATGAAATGTTTAGATATGGACATTGTTTTCTTGATGAATATAGTTGTGAATAAGGAAACAAAACATAATTTCATAGTCATGGCATGAAAAATAGTGGTTGTAACAACAAAAGGATCCTGATGAGCATGTAGTGTATATAAAGTCTCATTATTTAGGTAATAACCCAATACACATTTGTACGAAATGCAAATTAAGATGGATGACAGCTTTGGGTGATGGAACGAAACATATTTAGATTTTCAATTGTGCGTCAACATGTTTGTTTTAATTAATATATTGTGCATTTTAGTCATAAATTTTAATCTCATGATGATTGTCTGAAAAAGAGTATTTGGAACCAAAAGGCAAGTCATCCAAACCAGAAATGTTGTGATGGATTCTTTATCTAAAAAAACAACCAATTCACATCATTAAGAAACCCAAATCAAGATTATGGACCCCATTCTTTGTTAATATTGAATGAATTGTTTAGATATGGACATTTTTTTCTTGATGAATATAGTTGCGAATAAGGAAACACAAGATAATTTCAATTTCATTGCAAGAAATATAGTGCTTGTAACAACAAAAGGATCCTGATTAGCATGTAGTGAATATAAAAGTCTCATTATTTAGGTAATAAGCCAATTGACATTAGTACCAAATTCTAATTAGAATTAATGACTCCTTTGGTTGATGCAACTAAACACATTTAGATTTTCAATTGTACGTCAACATGTTTGTTTTAATTAATATACTGTGTATTTTAGTCATAAATTTTAATTTCACAATGATTGTGTGAAAAAGAGCCTTTGGAAGCAAAAGAAAAGTTTTCCAAACTAGAAATGTTCTGAGGGATTCTTTATTTAAAAAATCAACCAATTCACATGAATAAGAAACCCTAATCAAGATTATGGACCCCATTGTTTGTTAAGATTGAATGAATTGTTTAGATATGGACATTGTTTTCTTGATGAATATAGTTGTGAATAAGGAAAGAAAATATAATTTCATAGTCATTGCATGAAAAATAGTGCTTGTAACAACAAAAGGATCCTGATGAGCATGTAGTGTATATAATGTCTCATTATTTAGGTAATAACCAAATTCACATTTGTACGAAATGCAAATTAAGATGAATGACTGCTTTGGGTGATGGAACAAAACATATTTAGATTTTCAATTGTGAGTCGACATGTTTGTTTTAATTCATATATTGTGCAATTTAGTCATAAATTTTAATCTCATGATGATTGTGTGAAATAGAGTATTTGGAACCAAAAGACAAGTCTTCCAAACCAGAAATGTTGTGATGGATTCTTTATTTAAAAAAACAACCAATTCACATCAATAAGAAACCCAAATCAAGATTATGGACCCCATGGTTTGTTAATATTGAATGAATTGTTTAGATATGGACATTGTTTTCTTGATGAATATAGTTGTGAATAAGGAAACAAAAGATAATGTCATAGTCATTGCATGAAAAATAGTGCTTGTAACAACAAAAGGATCCTGATGAGCATGTAGTGTATATAATGTCTCATTATTTAGGTAATAACCAAATTCACATTTGTACGAAATGCAAATTAAGATGAATGACTGCTTTGGGTGATGGAACAAAACATATTTAGATTTTCAATTCTGCGTCGACATGTTTGTTTTAATTCATATATTGTGCAATTTAGTCATAAATTTTAGTCTCATGATGATTGTGTGGAATAGAGTATTTGGAACCAAAAGTCAAGTCTTCCAAACCAGAAATGTTGTGATGGATTCTTTATTTAAAAAAAAACAACCAATTCACAACAATAAGAAACCCAAATCAAGATTATGGACACCATTGTTTGTTAATATTGAATGAATTGCTTAGATATGGACATTTTTTTCTTGATGAATATAGTTGTGAATAAGGAAACAAAAGATAATTTCATAGTCATTGCATGAAAATTAGTGCTTGTAACAACAAAAGGATCCTGATGAGCATGTAGTGTATATAAAGTCTCATTATTTAGGTAATAACCCAATTCACATTTGTACAAATTGCAAATTAGGATGAATGACTCCTTTGGGCAATGCAACTAAATACATTTAGATTTTCAATTGTGCATCGACATGTTTATTTTAATTAATATACTATGTAATTTAGTCATAAATTTTAATCTCATGATGATTGTGTGAAAAACAGTGTTTGGAAACAAAAGAAAAGTCCTCCAAACCAGAAATGTTGTGAGGGATTCTTTCTTTAAAAAATCAACCAATTCATATCAATAAGAAACCCTAATCAAGATTATGGACCCCATTGTTTTTTAATTTTGAATGAATTGTTTAGATATGGACATTGTTTTCTTGATGAATATAGTTGTGAATAAGGAAACAAAAGATAATTTCATAGTCATTACATGAAAATTAGTGCTTGTAACAACAAAAGGATCCTGATGAGCATGTAGTGTATATAAAGTCTCATTATTTAGGTAATAACCCAATACACATTTGTACGAAATGTAAATTAAGATGAATGACTACTCTGGCTGATGGAACGAAACATATTTCGATTTTTAATTGTGCGTCAACATGTTTTTTTTAATTAATATATTGTGCATTTTAGTCATAAATTATAATCTCATGATGATTGTGTGAAAAAGAGTATTTGGAACCAAAAGATAAGTCTTCCAAACCAGAAATGTTGTGATGGATTCTTTATTTAGAAAAAACAACCAATTCACAACAATAAGAAACCAAAATCAAGATTATGGACACCATTGTTTGTTAATATTGAATGAATTGCTTAGATATGGACATTTTTTTCTTGATGAATATTGTTGTGAATAAGGAAACAAAAGATAATTTCAATTTTATTGCAAGAAAAATAGTGCTTGTAACAACAAAAGGATCCTGATTAGCATGTAGTGAATATAAAGTCTCATTATTTAGGTAATAACCCAATTGACATTAGTACAAAATGCTAATTAGAATTAATGACTCCTTTTGTTGATGCAACTAAACACATTTAGATTTTCAATTGTGCGTCGACATGTTTGTTTTAATTAATATACTGTGCAATTTAGTCATAAATTTTAATCTCACGATGATTGTGTGAAAAAGAGTCTTTGTAAGCAAAAGAAAAGTCTTCGAAACCAGAAATGTTGTGAGGGATTCTTTATTTAAAAGATCAACCAATTCACATGAATAAGAAACCCTAATCAAGATTATAGACCCCATTGTTTGTTAAGATTGAATGAATTGTTTAGATATGGACATTGTTTTCTTGATGAATATAGTTGTGAATAAGGAAAGAAAATATAATTTCATAGTCATTGCATGAAAAATAGTGCTTGTAACAACAAAAGGATCCTGATGAGCATGTAGTGTATATAAAGTCTCATTATTTAGGTAATAACCAAATTCACATTTGTACGAAATGCAAATTAAGATGAATGACTGCTTTGGGTGATGGAACAAAACATATTTAGATTTTCAATTGTGCGTCGACATGTTTGTTTTAATTCATATATTGTGCAATTTAGTCATAAATTTTAATCTCATGATGATTGTGTGAAATAGAGTATTTGGAACCAAAAGACAAGTCTTCCAAACCAGAAATGTTATGATGGATTCTTTATTTAAAAAAACAACCAATTCACATCAATAAGAAACCCAAATCAAGATTATGGACCCCATGGTTTGTTAATATTGAATGAATTGTTTAGATATGGACATTGTTTTCTTGATGAATATAGTTGTGAATAAGGAAACAAAAGATAATTTCATAGTCATTGCATGAAAAATAGTGCTTGTAACAACAAAAGGATCCTGATGAGCATGTAGTGTATATAATGTCTCATGATTTAGGTAATAACCAAATTCACATTTGTACGAAATGCAAATTAAGATGAATGACTGCTTTGGGTGATGGAACAAAACATATTTAGATTTTCAATTCTGCGTCGACATGTTTGTTTTAATTCATATATTGTGCAATTTAGTCATAAATTTTAGTCTCATGATGATTGTGTGGAATAGAGTATTTGGAACCAAAAGTCAAGTCTTCCAAACCAGAAATGTTGTGATGGATTCTTTATTTAAAAAAAAACAACCAATTCACAACAATAAGAAACCTAAATCAAGATTATGGTCAGCATTGTTTGTTAATATTGAATGAATTGCTTAGATATGGACATTTTTTTCTTGATGAATATAGTTGTGAATAAGGAAACAAAAGATAATTTCATAGTCATTGCATGAAAATTAGTGCTTGTAACAACAAAAGGATCTTGATGAGCATGTAGTGTATATAAAGTCTCATTATTTATGTAATAACCCAATTCACATTTGTACAAATTGCAAATTAGGATGAATGACTCCTTTGGGCGATGCAACTAAATACATTTAGATTTTCAATTGTGCATCGACATGTTTATTTTAATTAATATACTATATAATTTAGTCATAAATTTTAATCTCATGATGATTGTGTGAAAAACAGTGTTTGGAAACAAAAGAAAAGTCTTCCAAACCAGAAATGTTGTGAGGGATTCTTTCTTTAAAAAATCAAACAATTCATATCAATAAGAAACCCTAATCAAGATTATGGACCCCATTGTTTTTTAATTTTGAATGAATTGTTTAGATATGGACATTGTTTTCTTGATGAATATAGTTGTGAATAAGGAAACAAAAGATAATTTCATAGTCATTACATGAAAATTAGTGCTTGTAACAACAAAAGGATCCTGATGAGCATGTAGTGTATATAAAGTCTCATTATTTAGGTAATAACCCAATACACATTTGTACGAAATGTAAATTAAGATGAATGACTGCTCTGGCTGATGGAACGAAACATATTTCGATTTTTGATTGTGCGTCAACATGTTTGTTTTAATTAATATATTGTGCAGTTTAGTCATAAATTATAATCTCATGATGATTGTGTGAAAAAGAGTATTTGGAACCAAAAATAAGTCTTCCAAACCAGAAATGTTGTGATGGATTCTTTATTTAGAAAAAACAACCAATTCACAACAATAAGAAACTGAAATCAAGATTATGGACACCATTGTTTGTTAATATTGAATGAATTGCTTAGATATGGACATTTTTTTCTTGATGAATATTGTTGTGAATAAGGAAACAAAAGATAATTTCAATTTTATTGCAAGAAAAATAGTGCTTGTAACAACAAAAGGATCCTGATTAGCATGTAGTGAATATAAAGTCTCATTATTTAGGTAATAACCCAATTGACATTAGTACAAAATGCTAATTAGAATTAATGACTCCTTTTGTTGATGCAACTAAACACATTTAGATTTTCAATTGTGCGTTGACATGTTTGTTTTAATTAATATACTATGTAATTTAGTCATAAATTTTAATCTCACGATGATTGTGTGAAAAAGAGTCTTTGTAAGCAAAAGAAAAGTCTTCCAAACAAGAAATGTTGTGAGGGATTCTTTATTTAAAAAATCAACCAATTCACATGAATCAGAAACCCTAATCAAGATTATGGACCCCATTGTTTGTTAAGATTGAATGAATTGTTTAGATATGGAAATTGTTTTCTTGATGAATATAGCTGTGAATAAGGAAACAAAAGAAAATTTCATAGTCATTGCATGAAAAATAGTGTTTGTAACAACAAAAGGATCTTGATGAGCATGTAGTCTATATAAAGTCTCATTATTTAGGTAATAACCCAATTCACATTTGTACGAAATGCAAATTAAGATGAATGACTACTTTGAGTGATGGCACGAATCATATTTAGATTTTCAATTATGCATCAACATGTTTGTTTTAATTAATATATTGTGCAATTTAGTCATAAATTTTAATCTCACGATGATTGTGTGAAAAAATGTATTTGGAACGAAAAGACAAGTTTTCCAAACTAGAAATGTTGTGATGGATTCTTTATTTAAAAAAACAACCAATTCACATCAATAAGAAACCCAAATCAAGATTATGGACCCCATGGTTTGTTAATATTGAATGAATTGTTTAGATATGGACATTGTTTTCTTGATGAATATAGTTGTGAATAAGGAAACAAAAGATAATTTCGTAGTCATTGCTTGAAAAATAGTGCTTGTAACAACAAAAGGATCCTGATGAGCATGTAGCGTACATAAAGTCTCATTATTTAGGTAATAACCCAATTCACATTTGTACGAAATGCAAATTAAGATGAATGACTGCTTTGAGTGATGGAACGAAACATATTTAGATCTTCAATTGTACGTCAACATGTTTATTTTAATCAATATATTGTGCATTTTAGTCATAAATTTTAATCTCATGATGATTGTGTGAAAAAGAGTATTTGGAACCAAAAGACAAGTCTTCCAAACCAGAAATGTTGTGATGGATTCTTTATTTAAAAAAACAACCAATTCACATCAATAAGAAACCCAAATGAAGATTATGGACCCCATGGTTTGTTAATATTGAATGAATTGTTTAGATATGGACATTATTTTCTTGATGAATATACTTGTGAATAAGGAAACAAAAGATAATTTCAATTTCATTGCAAGAAAAATAGTGCTTGTAACAACAAAAGGATCCTGATGAGCATGTAGTGTATATAAAGTCTCATTATTTAGGTAATAACCCAATTCACATTTGTACGAAATGCAAATTAAGATGAATGACTGCTTTGAGTGATGGAACGAAACATATTTAGATCTTCAATTGTACGTCAACATGTTTATTTTAATCAATATATTGTGCATTTTAGTCATAAATTTTAATCTCATGATGATTGTGTGAAAAAGAGTATTTGGAACCAAAAGACAAGTCTTCCAAACCAGAAATGTTGTGATGGATTCTTTATTTAAAAAAACAACCAATTCACATCAATAAGAAACCCAAATGAAGATTATGGACCCCATGGTTTGTTAATATTGAATGAATTGTTTAGATATGGACATTATTTTCTTGATGAATATACTTGTGAATAAGGAAACAAAAGATAATTTCAATTTCATTGCAAGAAAAATAGTGCTTGTAACAACAAAAGGATCCTGATGAGCATGTAGTGTATATAAAGTCTCATTATTTAGGTAATAACCCAATTCACATTTGTACGAAATGCAAATTAAGATGAATGACTGCTTTGAGTGATAGAACGAAACATATTTAGATTTTCAATTGTGCGTCGACATGTTTGTTTTAATTGATACTATGTAATTTAGTCATAAATTTTAATCTCACGATGATTGTGTGAAAAATAGTGTTAGGAAACAAAAGAAAAGTCTTCCAAAACAGAAATGTTGTGAGGGATTCTTTCTTTAAAAAATCAACCAATTCACATCAATAAGAAACCCTAATCAAGATTATGGACCCCATTGTTTGTTCATATTGAATGAAATGTTTATATATGGACATTGTTTTATTGATGAATATGGTTGTGAATCAGGAAACAAAAGATAATTTCATAGTCATGGCATGAAAAATAGTGTTTGTAACAACAAAAGGATCTTGATGAGCATGTAGTGTATATAAAGTCTCATTATTTAGGTAATAACCCAATTCACATTTGTACGAAATGCAAATTAAGACGAATGACAGCTTTGGGTGATGGAACGAAACATATTTAGATTTTCAATTGTGCGTCGACATGTTTGTTTTAATTAATATGCTTTGTAATTTATTCACAAATTTTAATCTCACGATGATTGTGTGAAAAATAGTGTTTGGAAACAAAAGCCAAGTGTTCCAAACTAGAAATGTTGTGAGGGATTCTTTCTTTAAAAAATCAACCAATTCACATCAATAAGAAACCCTAATCAATATTATGGACCCCATTGTTTGTTAATAATGAATGAAATGTTTAGATATGGACATTGTTTTCTTGATGAATATAGTTGTGAATAAGGAAACAAAACATAATTTCATAGTCATGGCATGAAAAATAGTGGTTGTAACAACAAAAGGATCCTGATGAGCATGTAGTGTATATAAAGTCTCGTTATTTAGGTAATAACCCAATACACATTTGAACGAAATGCAAATTAAGATGGATGACAGCTTTGGGTGATGGAACGAAACATATTTAGATTTTCAATTGTGCGTCAACATGTTTGTTTTAATTAATATATTGTGCATTTTAGTCATAAATTTTAATCTCATGATGATTGTCTGAAAAAGAGTATTTGGAACCAAAAGGCAAGTCTTCCAAACTATAAATGTTGTGATGGATTCTTTATTTAAAAAAACAACGAATTCACATCAATAAGAAACCCAATTCAAGATTATGGACCCCATTGTTTGTTAATGTTGAATGATTTGTTTAGATATGGACATTTTTTTCTTGATGAATATAGTTATGAATAAGGAAACAAAAGATAATTTCAATTTCATTGCAAGAAAAATAGTGCTTGTAACGACAAAAGGATCCTGATTAGCATGTAGTGAATATAAAGTCTCATTATTTAGGTGATAACCCAATTCACATTTGTACGGAAAGCAAATTAAGATAAATGACTGCTTTGAGTGATGGAATGAAACATATTTAGATTTTCAATTATGCGTCAACATGTTTGTTTTAATTAATATATTGTGCAATTTAGTCATAAATTTTAATCTCATGATGATTGTGTGAAAAAAAGAGTATTTGGAACGAAAAGAGAAGTTTTCCAAACTATAAATGTTGTGATGGATTCTTTATTTAAAAAAACAACCACTTCACATCAATAAGAAACCCAAATCAAGATTATGGACCCCATTGTTTGTTAATGTTGAATGATTTGTTTAGATATGGACATTTTTTTCTTGTTGAATATAGTTGTGAATAAGGAAACACAAGATAATTTCAATTTCATTGCAAGAAATATAGTGCTTGTAACAACAAAAGGATCCTGATTAGCATGTAGTTAATATAAAGTCTCATTATTTAGGTAATAACCCAATTGACATTAGTACAAAATGCTAATTAGAATTAATGACTCCTTTGGTTGATGCAACTAAACACATTTAGATTTTCAATTGTGCGTCGACATGTTTGTTTTAATTAATAAACTATGTAATTTAGTCATAAATTTTAAACTCACGATGATTGTGTGAAAAATAGTGTTTGGAAACAAAAGACAAGTGTTCCAAACCAAAAATGTTGTGAGGGATTCTTTCTTTAAAAAATCAACCAATTCACATCAATAAGAAACCCTAATCAAGATTATGGACCCCATTGTTTGTTAATATTGAATGAAATGTTTAGATATGGACTTTTTTTTCTTGATGAATATAGTTGTGAATAAGGAAACACAAGAGAATTTCAATTTCATTGCAAGAAATATAGTGCTTGTAACAACAAAAGGATCCTGATTAGCATGTAGTGAATATAAAGTCTCATTATTTAGGTAATAACCCAATTCACATTAGTACAAAATGCTAATTAGAATTAATGAATCCTTTGGGTGATGCAACTAAACACATTTAGATTTTCAATTGTGCGTCGACATGTTTGTTTTAATTAATATACTGTGTAATTTAGTCATAAATTTTAATCTTACGATGATTGTGTGAAAAAGAGTCTTTGTAAGCAAAAGAAAAGTCTTCCAAACCAGAAATGTTGTGAGCGATTCTTTATTTAAAAAATCAACCAATTCACATAAATAAGAAACCCTAATCAAGATTATGGACCCCATTGTTCATTAAGATTGAATGAATTGTTTAGATATGGACATTGTTTCTTTGATGAATATAGTTGTCAATAAGGAAACAAAATATAATTTCATAGTCATTGCATGAAAAATAGTGCTTGTAACAACAAAAGGATCCTGACGAGCATGTAGTGTATATAAAGTGTCATTATTTAGGTAATAACCCAATACACATTTGTACGAAATGCAAATTAAGATGAATGACTGCTCTGGCTGATGGAATGAAACATATTTAGATTTTCAATTGTGCGTCAACATGTTTGTTTTAATTAATATATTGTGCAATTTAGTCATAAATTTTAATCTCATGATGATTGTGTGAAAAAGAGCATTTGGAACCAACAGACAAGTTTTCCAAACCAGAAATGTTGTGAGGGATTCTTTCTTTAAAAAAATCAACGAGTTCACATCAATAAGAAACCCTAATCAAGATTACGGACCCCATTGTTTCTTAATATTGAATGAATTGTTTAGATATGGACATTGTTTTCTTGATAAATATAGTTGTGAATAAGGAAACAAAAGATAATTTCATAGTCATTGCATGAAAAGTAGTGCTTGTAACAACAGAAGGATCCTGATGAGCATGTAGTGTATATAAAGTCTCATTATTTAGGTAATAACCCAATTCACATTTGTACGTAATGCAAATTAAGATGAATGACTGCTTTGGGTGATGGAACGAAACATATTTAGATTTTCAATTGTGCGTCGACATGTTTGTTTTAATTAATATACTATGTAATTTATTCATAAATTTTAATCTCACGATGATTGTGTGAAAAATAGTGTTTGGAACCAAAAGACAAGTGTTCTATACCAGAAATGTCGTGAGGGATTCTTTCTTTAAAAAATCAACCAATTCACATCAATAAGAAACCCTAATCAAGATTATGGACCCCATTGTTTGTTAATATTGAATGAAATGTTTAGATATGGACATTGTTTTCTTGATGAATATAGTTGTGAATAAGGAAACAAAAGATAATTTCATAGTCATTGCATGAAAAATAGTGCTTGTAACAACAAAAGGATCCTGATGAGCATGTAGTGTATATAAAGTCTCATTATTTAGGTAATAACCCAATTCACATTTGTACGAAATGCAAATTAAGATGAGTGACTGCTTTGGGTGGTGGAACGAAACATATTTAGATTTTCAATTGTGCGTCGACATGTTTTTTTCATTAATATATTGTGCAATTTAGTCATAAATTTTAATCTCACGATGATTGTGTGAAAAATAGTGTTTGGAACCAAAAGACAAGTCGTCCAAACCAGAAATGTTGTGATGGATTCTTTATTTAAAAAAACAACCAATTCACAACAATAAGAAACCCAAATCAAGATTATGCACCCCATTGTTTGTTAATATTGAATGAATTGCTTAGATATGGACATTTTGTTCTTGATGAATATAGTTTTGCATAAGGAAACAAAAGATAATTTCAATTTCATTGCAAGAAAAATAGTGCTTGTAACAACAAAAGGATTCTGATTAGCATGTAGTGAATATAAAGACTCATTCTTTAGGTGATAACCCAATTCACATTTGTACAAAATGCAAATTAGGATGAATGACTCCTTTGGGCGATGCAACTAAATACATTTAGATTTTCAATTGTGCGTCGACATGATTGTTTTAATTAATATATATACTATGTAATTTAGTCATAAATTTTAATCTCACGATGATTGTGTGAAAAATAGTGTTCGGAAACAACAGACAAGTGTTCCAAACCAGAAATGTTGTGAGGGATTCTTTCTTTAAAAAAATCAACCAGTTCACATCAATAAGAAACCCTAATCAAGATTGCGGACCCCATTGTTTCTTAATATTGAATGAATTGTTTAGATATGGACATTGTTTTCTTGATGAATATAGTTGTGAATAAGGAAACAAAAGATAATTTCATAGTCATTGCATGAAAATTAGTGCTTGTAATAACAAAAGGAACCTGATGAGCATGTAGTGTATATAAAGTCTCATTATTTAGGTAATAACCCAATACACATTTGTACGAAATGCAAATTAAGATGAATGACTGCTCTGGCTGATGGAACGAAACATATTTAGATTTTCAATTGTGCGTCAACATGTTTGTTTTAATTAATATATTGTTCATTTTACTCATAAATTATAATCTCATGATGATTGTGTGAAAAAGAGTATTTGGAACCAAAAGACAAGTCTTCCAAACCAGAAATGTTGTGATGGATTCTTTATTTAAAAAAACAACCAATTCACAACAATAAGAAACCCAAATCAAGATTATGCACCCCATTGTTTGTTAATATTGAATGAATTGCTTAGATATGGACATTTTGTTCTTGATGAATATAGTTTTGAATAAGGAAACAAAAGATAATTTCAATTTCATTGCATGAAAAATAGTGCTTGTAACAACAAAAGGATCCTGATTAGCATGTAGTGAATATAAAGTCTCATTATTTAGGTAATAACCCAATTGACATTAGTACAAAATGCTAATTAGAATTAATGACTCCTTTGGTTGATGCAACTAAACACATTTAGATTTTCAATTGTGCGTCGACATGTTTGTTTTAATTAATATACTGTGTAATTTAGTCATAAATTTTAATCTCACGATGATTGTGTGAAAAAGAGTCTTTGGAAGCAAAAGAAAAGTCTTCCAAACCAGAAATGTTGTGAGGGATTCTTTATTTAAAAATTCAACCAATTCACATGAATCAGAAACCCTAATGAAGATTATGGACCCCATTGTTTGTTAAGATTGAATGAATTGTTTAGATATGGAGATTGTTTTCTTGATGAATATAGTTGTGAATAAGGAAACAAAAGAAAATTTCGTAGTCATTGCATGAAAAATAGTGTTTGTAAGAACAAAAGGATCGTGATGAGCATGTAGTGTATATAAAGTCTCATCATTTAGGTAATAACCCAATTCACATTTGTACGGAAAGCAAATTAAGATAAATGACTGCTTTGAGTGATGGAATGAAACATATTTAGATTTTCAATTATGTGTCAACATGTTTGTTTTAATTAATATATTGTGCAATTTAGTCATAAATTTTAATCTCATGATGATTGTGTGAAAAAGAGCATTTGGAACCAACAGACAAGTTTTCCAAACCAGAAGTGTTGTGAGGGATTCTTTCTTTAAAAAAATCAACGAGTTCACATCAATAAGAAACCCTAATCAAGATTACGGATCCCATTGTTTCTTAATATTGAATGAATTGTTTAGATATGGACATTGTTTTCTTGATAAATATAGTTGTGAATAAGGAAACAAAAGATAATTTCATAGTCATTGCATGAAAAATAGTGCTTGTAACAACAAAAGGATCCTGATGAGCATGTAGTGTATATAAAGTCTCATTATTTAGGTAATAACCCAATTCACATTTGTACGTAATGCAAATTAAGATGAATGACTGCTTTGGGTGATGGAACGAAACATATTTAGATTTTCAATTGTGCGTCGACATGTTTGTTTTAATTAATATACTATGTAATTTATTCATAAATTTTAATCTCACGATGATTGTGTGAAAAATAGTGTTTGGAACCAAAAGACAAGTGTTCTATACCAGAAATGTGGTGAGGGATTCTTTCTTTAAAAAATCAACCAATTCACATCAATAAGAAACCCTAATCAAGATTATGGACCCCATTGTTTGTTAATATTGAATGAAATGTTTAGATATGGACATTGTTTTCTTGATGAATATAGTTGTGAATAAGGAAACAAAAGATAATTTCATAGTCATTGCATGAAAAATAGTGCTTGTACCAACAAAAGGATCCTGATGAGCATGTAGTGTATATAAAGTCTCATTATTTAGGTAATAACCCAATTCACATTTGTACAAAATGCAAATTAAGATGAATGACTGCTTTGGGTGATGGAACGAAACGTATTTAGATTTTCAATTGTGCGTCGACATGTTTGTTTTAATTAATATACTATGTAATTTATTCATAAATTTTAATCTCACGATGATTGTGTGAAAAATAGTGTTTGGAACCAAAAGACAAGTGTTCTATACCAGAAATGTTGTGAGGGATTCTTTCTTTAAAAAATCAACCAATTCACATCAATAAGAAACCCTAATCAAGATTATGGACCCCATTGTTTGTTAATATTGAATGAAATGTTTAGATATGGACATTGTTTTCTTGATGAATATAGTTGTGAATAAGGAAACAAAAGATAATTTCATAGTCATTGCATGAAAAATAGTGCTTGTAACAACAAAAGGATCCTGATGAGCATGTAGTGTATATAAAGTCTCATTATTTAGGTAATTACCCAATTCAATTCACATTTGTACGAAATGCAAATTAAGATGATGAATGACTCCTTTGGTTGATGCAACTAAATACATTTAGATTTTCAATTGTGCGTCGACATGTTTGTTTTAATTAATACACTATGTAATTTAGTTATAAATTTTAATGTCACGATGATTGTGTGAAAAATAGTGCTTGGAAACAAAAGACAAGTGTTCCAAACCAGAAATGTTGTGAGGGATTCTTTCTTTAAAAAATCAACCAATTCACATCAATAAGAAACCCTAATCAAGATTATGGACCCCATTGTTTGTTAATATTGAATGAATTGTTTAGATATGGACATTTTTTTCTTGATGAATATAGTTGTGAATAAGGAAACACAAGATAATTTCAATTTCATTGCAAGAAATATAGTGCTTGTAACAACAAAAGGATCCTGATTAGCATGTAGTGAATATAAAGTCCCATTATTTAGGAAATAACCCAATTCACATTAGAACAAAATGCTAATTAGAATTAATGAATCCTTTGGGTGATGCAACTAAACACATTTAGATTTTCAATTGTGCGTCGACATGTTTGTTTTAATTAATATATTGTGCAATTTAGTCATAAATTTTAATCTCATGATGATTGTGTGAAAAAGAGCATTTGGAACCAACAGACAAGTTTTCCAAACCAGAAATGTTGTGAGGGATTCTTTCTTTAAAAAAATCAACGAGTTCACATCAATAAGAAACCCTAATCAAGATTACGGACCCCATTGTTTCTTAATATTGAATGAATTGTTTAGATATGGACATTGTTTTCTTGATAAATATAGTTGTGAATAAGGAAACAAAAGATAATTTCATAGTCATTGCATGAAAAATAGTGCTTGTAACAACAAAAGGATCCTGATGAGCATGTAGTGTATATAAACTCTCATTATTTAGGTAATAACCCAATTCACATTTGTACGTAATGCAAATTAAGATGAATGACTGCTTTGGGTGATGGAACGAAACATATTTAGATTTTCAATTGTGCGTCGACATGTTTGTTTTAATTAATATGCTTTGTAATTTATTCACAAATTTTAATCTCACGATGATTGTGTGAAAAATAGTGTTTGGAAACAAAAGCCAAGTGTTCCAAACTAGAAATGTTGTGAGGGATTCTTTCTTTAAAAAATCAACCAATTCACATCAATAAGAAACCCTAATCAATATTATGGACCCCATTGTTTGTTAATAATGAATGAAATGTTTAGATATGGACATTGTTTTCTTGATGAATATAGTTGTGAATAAGGAAACAAAACATAATTTCATAGTCATGGCATGAAAAATAGTGGTTGTAACAACAAAAGGATCCTGATGAGCATGTAGTGTATATAAAGTCTCGTTATTTAGGTAATAACCCAATACACATTTGAACGAAATGCAAATTAAGATGGATGACAGCTTTGGGTGATGGAACGAAACATATTTAGATTTTCAATTGTGCGTCAACATGTTTGTTTTAATTAATATATTGTGCATTTTAGTCATAAATTTTAATCTCATGATGATTGTCTGAAAAAGAGTATTTGGAACCAAAAGGCAAGTCTTCCAAACTATAAATGTTGTGATGGATTCTTTATTTAAAAAAACAACGAATTCACATCAATAAGAAACCCAATTCAAGATTATGGACCCCATTGTTTGTTAATGTTGAATGATTTGTTTAGATATGGACATTTTTTTCTTGATGAATATATAGTTATGAATAAGGAAACAAAAGATAATTTCAATTTCATTGCAAGAAAAATAGTGCTTGTAACGACAAAAGGATCCTGATTAGCATGTAGTGTGAATATAAAGTCTCATTATTTAGGTGATAACCCAATTCACATTTGTACGGAAAGCAAATTAAGATAAATGACTGCTTTGAGTGATGGAATGAAACATATTTAGATTTTCAATTATGCGTCAACATGTTTGTTTTAATTAATATATTGTGCAATTTAGTCATAAATTTTAATCTCATGATGATTGTGTGAAAAAAGAGTATTTGGAACGAAAAGAGAAGTTTTCCAAACTATAAATGTTGTGATGGATTCTTTATTTAAAAAAAACAACCACTTCACATCAATAAGAAACCCAAATCAAGATTATGGACCCCATTGTTTGTTAATGTTGAATGATTTGTTTAGATATGGACATTTTTTTTCTTGTTGAATATAGTTGTGAATAAGGAAACACAAGATAATTTCAATTTCATTGCAAGAAATAATAGTGCTTGTAACAACAAAAGGATCCTGATTAGCATGTAGTTAATATAAAGTCTCATTATTTAGGTAATAACCCAATTGACATTAGTACAAAATGCTAATTAGAATTAATGACTCCTTTGGTTGATGCAACTAAACACATTTAGATTTTCAATTGTGCGTCGACATGTTTGTTTTAATTAATAAACTATGTAATTTAGTCATAAATTTTAAACTCACGATGATTGTGTGAAAAATAGTGTTTGGAAACAAAAGACAAGTGTTCCAAACCAAAAATGTTGTGAGGGATTCTTTCTTTAAAAAAAATCAACCAATTCACATCAATAAGAAACCCTAATCAAGATTATGGACCCCATTGTTTGTTAATATTGAATGAAATGTTTAGATATGGACTTTTTTTTCTTGATGAATATAGTTGTGAATAAGGAAACACAAGAGAATTTCAATTTCATTGCAAGAAATATAGTGCTTGTAACAACAAAAGGATCCTGATTAGCATGTAGTGAATATAAAGTCTCATTATTTAGGTAATAACCCAATTCACATTAGTACAAAATGCTAATTAGAATTAATGAATCCTTTGGGTGATGCAACTAAACACATTTAGATTTTCAATTGTGCGTCGACATGTTTGTTTTAATTAATATACTGTGTAATTTAGTCATAAATTTTAATCTTACGATGATTGTGTGAAAAAGAGTCTTTGTAAGCAAAAGAAAAGTCTTCCAAACCAGAAATGTTGTGAGCGATTCTTTATTTAAAAAATCAACCAATTCACATAAATAAGAAACCCTAATCAAGATTATGGACCCCATTGTTCATTAAGATTGAATGAATTGTTTAGATATGGACATTGTTTCTTTGATGAATATAGTTGTCAATAAGGAAACAAAAATATAATTTCATAGTCATTGCATGAAAAATAGTGCTTGTAACAACAAAAGGATCCTGACGAGCATGTAGTGTATATAAAGTGTCATTATTTAGGTAATAACCCAATACACATTTGTACGAAATGCAAATTAAGATGAATGACTGCTCTGGCTGATGGAATGAAACATATTTAGATTTTCAATTGTGCGTCAACATGTTTGTTTTAATTAATATATTGTGCAATTTAGTCATAAATTTTTAATCTCATGATGATTGTGTGTGAAAAAAGAGCATTTGGAACCAACAGACAAGTTTTCCAAACCAGAAATGTTGTGAGGGATTCTTTCTTTAAAAAAATCAACGAGTTCACATCAATAAGAAACCCTAATCAAGATTACGGACCCCATTGTTTCTTAATATTGAATGAATTGTTTTAGATATGGACATTGTTTTCTTGATAAATATAGTTGTGAATAAGGAAACAAAAGATAATTTCATAGTCATTGCATGAAAAGTAGTGCTTGTAACAACAGAAGGATCCTGATGAGCATGTAGTGTATATAAAGTCTCATTATTTAGGTAATAACCCAATTCACATTTGTACGTAATGCAAATTAAGATGAATGACTGCTTTGGGTGATGGAACGAAACATATTTAGATTTTCAATTGTGCGTCGACATGTTTGTTTTAATTAATATACTATGTAATTTATTCATAAATTTTAATCTCACGATGATTGTGTGAAAAATAGTGTTTGGAACCAAAAGACAAGTGTTCTATACCAGAAATGTCGTGAGGGATTCTTTCTTTAAAAAATCAACCAATTCACATCAATAAGAAACCCTAATCAAGATTATGGACCCCATTGTTTGTTAATATTGAATGAAATGTTTAGATATGGACATTGTTTTCTTGATGAATATAGTTGTGAATAAGGAAACAAAAGATAATTTCATAGTCATTGCATGAAAAATAGTGCTTGTAACAACAAAAGGATCCTGATGAGCATGTAGTGTATATAAAGTCTCATTATTTAGGTAATAACCCAATTCACATTTGTACGAAATGCAAATTAAGATGAGTGACTGCTTTGGGTGGTGGAACGAAACATATTTAGATTTTCAATTGTGCGTCGACATGTTTTTTTCATTAATATATTGTGCAATTTAGTCATAAATTTTAATCTCACGATGATTGTGTGAAAAATAGTGTTTGGAACCAAAAGACAAGTCGTCCAAACCAGAAATGTTGTGATGGATTCTTTATTTAAAAAAACAACCAATTCACAACAATAAGAAACCCAAATCAAGATTATGCACCCCATTGTTTGTTAATATTGAATGAATTGCTTAGATATGGACATTTTGTTCTTGATGAATATAGTTTTGCATAAGGAAACAAAAGATAATTTCAATTTCATTGCAAGAAAAATAGTGCTTGTAACAACAAAAGGATTCTGATTAGCATGTAGTGAATATAAAGACTCATTCTTTAGGTGATAACCCAATTCACATTTGTACAAAATGCAAATTAGGATGAATGACTCCTTTGGGCGATGCAACTAAATACATTTAGATTTTCAATTGTGCGTCGACATGATTGTTTTAATTAATATACTATGTAATTTAGTCATAAATTTTAATCTCACGATGATTGTGTGAAAAATAGTGTTCGGAAACAACAGACAAGTGTTCCAAACCAGAAATGTTGTGAGGGATTCTTTCTTTAAAAAAATCAACCAGTTCACATCAATAAGAAACCCTAATCAAGATTGCGGACCCCATTGTTTCTTAATATTGAATGAATTGTTTAGATATGGACATTGTTTTCTTGATGAATATAGTTGTGAATAAGGAAACAAAAGATAATTTCATAGTCATTGCATGAAAATTAGTGCTTGTAATAACAAAAGGAACCTGATGAGCATGTAGTGTATATAAAGTCTCATTATTTAGGTAATAACCCAATACACATTTGTACGAAATGCAAATTAAGATGAATGACTGCTCTGGCTGATGGAACGAAACATATTTAGATTTTCAATTGTGCATCAACATGTTTGTTTTAATTAATATATTGTTCATTTTACTCATAAATTATAATCTCATGATGATTGTGTGAAAAAGAGTATTTGGAACCAAAAGACAAGTCTTCCAAACCAGAAATGTTGTGATGGATTCTTTATTTAAAAAAAAAAACAACCAATTCAGAACAATAAGAAAACCAAATCAAGATTATGCACCCCATTGTTTGTTAATATTGAATGAATTGCTTAGATATGGACATTTTGTTCTTGATGAATATAGTTTTGAATAAGGAAACAAAAGATAATTTCAATTTCATTGCATGAAAGATAGTGCTTGTAACAACAAAAGGATCCTGATTAGCATGTAGTGAATATAAAGTCTCATTATTTAGGTAATAACCCAATTGACATTAGTACAAAATGCTAATTAGAATTAATGACTCCTTTGGTTGATGCAACTAAACACATTTAGATTTTCAATTGTGCGTCGACATGTTTGTTTTAATTAATATACTGTGTAATTTAGTCATAAATTTTAATCTCACGATGATTGTGTGAAAAAGAGTCTTTGGAAGCAAAAGAAAAGTCTTCCAAACCAGAAATGTTGTGAGGGATTCTTTATTTAAAAAATCAACCAATTCACATGAATCAGAAACCCTAATGAAGATTATGGACCCCATTGTTTGTTAAGATTGAATGAATTGTTTAGATATGGAGATTGTTTTCTTGATGAATATAGTTGTGAATAAGGAAACAAAAGAAAATTTCGTAGTCATTGCATGAAAAATAGTGTTTGTAAGAACAAAAGGATCGTGATGAGCATGTAGTGTATATAAAGTCTCATCATTTAGGTAATAACCCAATTCACATTTGTACGGAAAGCAAATTAAGATAAATGACTGCTTTGAGTGATGGAATGAAACATATTTAGATTTTCAATTATGTGTCAACATGTTTGTTTTAAATTAATATATTGTGCAATTTAGTCATAAATTTTAATCTCATGATGATTGTGTGAAAAAGAGCATTTGGAACCAACAGACAAGTTTTCCAAACCAGAAGTGTTGTGAGAGATTCTTTCTTTAAAAAAATCAACGAGTTCACATCAATAAGAAACCCTAATCAAGATTACGGACCCCATTGTTTCTTAATATTGAATGAATTGTTTAGATATGGACATTGTTTTCTTGATAAATATAGTTGTGAATAAGGAAACAAAAGATAATTTCATAGTCATTGCATGAAAAATAGTGCTTGTAACAACAAAAGGATCCTGATGAGCATGTAGTGTATATAAAGTCTCATTATTTAGGTAATAACCCAATTCACATTTGTACGTAATGCAAATTAAGATGAATGACTGCTTTGGGTGATGGAACGAAACGTATTTAGATTTTCAATTGTGCGTCGACATGTTTGTTTTAATTAATATACTATGTAATTTATTCATAAATTTTAATCTCACGATGATTGTGTGAAAAATAGTGTTTGGAACCAAAAGACAAGTGTTCTATACCAGAAATGTTGTGAGGGATTCTTTCTTTAAAAAATCAACCAATTCACATCAATAAGAAACCCTAATCAAGATTATGGACCCCATTGTTTGTTAATATTGAATGAAATGTTTAGATATGGACATTGTTTTCTTGATGAATATAGTTGTGAATAAGGAAACAAAAGATAATTTCATAGTCATTGCATGAAAAATAGTGCTTGTAACAACAAAAGGATCCTGATGAGCATGTAGTGTATATAAAGTCTCATTATTTAGGTAATTACCCAATTTCACATTTGTACGAAATGCAAATTAAGATGAATGACTCCTTTGGTTGATGCAACTAAAAATACATTTAGATTTTCAATTGTGCGTCGACATGTTTGTTTTAATTAATACACTATGTAATTTAGTTATAAATTTTAATGTCACGATGATTGTGTGAAAAATAGTGCTTGGAAACAAAAGACAAGTGTTCCAAACCAGAAATGTTGTGAGGGATTCTTTCTTTAAAAAATCAACCAATTCACATCAATAAGAAACCCTAATCAAGATTATGGACCCCATTGTTTGTTAATATTGAATGAATTGTTTAGATATGGACATTTTTTTCTTGATGAATATAGTTGTGAATAAGGAAACACAAGATAATTTCAATTTCATTGCAAGAAATATAGTGCTTGTAACAACAAAAGGATCCTGATTAGCATGTAGTGAATATAAAGTCCCATTATTTAGGAAATAACCCAATTCACATTAGAACAAAATGCTAATTAGAATTAATGAATCCTTTGGGTGATGCAACTAAACACATTTAGATTTTCAATTGTGCGTCGACATGTTTGTTTTAATTAATATATTGTGCAATTTAGTCATAAATTTTAATCTCATGATGATTGTGTGAAAAAGAGCATTTGGAACCAACAGACAAGTTTTCCAAACCAGAAATGTTGTGAGGGATTCTTTCTTTAAAAAAATCAACGAGTTCACATCAATAAGAAACCCTAATCAAGATTACGGACCCCATTGTTTCTTAATATTGAATGAATTGTTTAGATATGGACATTGTTTTCTTGATAAATATAGTTGTGAATAAGGAAACAAAAGATAATTTCATAGTCATTGCATGAAAAATAGTGCTTGTAACAACAAAAGGATCCTGATGAGCATGTAGTGTATATAAACTCTCATTATTTAGGTAATAACCCAATTCACATTTGTACGTAATGCAAATTAAGATGAATGACTGCTTTGGGTGATGGAACGAAACATATTTAGATTTTCAATTGTGCGTCGACATGTTTGTTTTAATTTAATATGCTTTGTAATTTATTCACAAATTTTAATCTCACGATGATTGTGTGAAAAATATAGTGTTTGGAAACAAAAGCCAAGTGTTCCCAAACTAGAAATGTTGTGAGGGATTCTTTCTTTAAAAAATCAACCAATTCACATCAATAAGAAACCCTAATCAATATTATGGACCCCATTGTTTGTTAATAATGAATGAAATGTTTAGATATGGACATTGTTTTCTTGATGAATATAGTTGTGAATAAGGAAACAAAACATAATTTCATAGTCATTGGCATGAAAAATAGTGTGTTGTAACAACAAAAGGATCCTGATGAGCATGTAGTGTATATAAAAGTCTCGTTATTTAGGTAATAACCCAATACACATTTGAACGAAATGCAAATTAAGATGGATGACAGCTTTGGGTGATGGAACGAAACATATTTAGATTTTCAATTGTGCGTCAACATGTTTGTTTTAATTAATATATATGTGCATTTTAGTCATAAATTTTAATCTCATGATGATTGTCTGAAAAAGAGTATTTGGAACCAAAAGGCAAGTCTTCCAAACTATAAATGTTGTGATGGATTCTTTATTTAAAAAAACAACGAATTCACATCAATAAGAAACCCAATTCAAGATTATGGACCCCATTGTTTGTTAATGTTGAATGATTTGTTTAGATATGGACATTTTTTTCTTGATGAATATAGTTATGAATAAGGAAACAAAAGATAATTTCAATTTCATTGCAAGAAAAATAGTGCTTGTAACGACAAAAGGATCCTGATTAGCATGTAGTGAATATAAAGTCTCATTATTTAGGTGATAACCCAATTCACATTTGTACGGAAAGCAAATTAAGATAAATGACTGCTTTGAGTGATGGAATGAAACATATTTAGATTTTCAATTATGCGTCAACATGTTTGTTTTAATTAATATATTGTGCAATTTAGTCATAAATTTTAATCTCATGATGATTGTGTGAAAAAGAGTATTTGGAACGAAAAGAGAAGTTTTCCAAACTATAAATGTTGTGATGGATTCTTTATTTAAAAAAACAACCACTTCACATCAATAAGAAACCCAAATCAAGATTATGGACCCCATTGTTTGTTAATGTTGAATGATTTGTTTAGATATGGACATTTTTTTCTTGTTGAATATAGTTGTGAATAAGGAAACACAAGATAATTTCAATTTCATTGCAAGAAATATAGTGCTTGTAACAACAAAAGGATCCTGATTAGCATGTAGTTAATATAAAGTCTCATTATTTAGGTAATAACCCAATTGACATTAGTACAAAATGCTAATTAGAATTAATGACTCCTTTGGTTGATGCAACTAAACACATTTAGATTTTCAATTGTGCGTCGACATGTTTGTTTTAATTAATAAACTATGTAATTTAGTCATAAATTTTAAACTCACGATGATTGTGTGAAAAATAGTGTTTGGAAACAAAAGACAAGTGTTCCAAACCAAAAATGTTGTGAGGGATTCTTTCTTTAAAAAATCAACCAATTCACATCAATAAGAAACCCTAATCAAGATTATGGACCCCATTGTTTGTTAATATTGAATGAAATGTTTAGATATGGACTTTTTTTTCTTGATGAATATAGTTGTGAATAAGGAAACACAAGAGAATTTCAAATTTCATTGCAAGAAATATAGTGCTTGTAACAACAAAAGGATCCTGATTAGCATGTAGTGAATATAAAGTCTCATTATTTAGGTATAAACCCAATTCACATTAGTACAAAATGCTAATTAGAATTAATGAATCCTTTGGGTGATGCAACTAAACACATTTAGATTTTCAATTGTGCGTCGACATGTTTGTTTTAATTAATATACTGTGTAATTTAGTCATAAATTTTAATCTTACGATGATTGTGTGAAAAAGAGTCTTTGTAAGCAAAAGAAAAGTCTTCCAAACCAGAAATGTTGTGAGCGATTCTTTATTTAAAAAATCAACCAATTCACATAAATAAGAAACCCTAATCAAGATTATGGACCCCATTGTTCATTAAGATTGAATGAATTGTTTAGATATGGACATTGTTTCTTTGATGAATATAGTTGTCAATAAGGAAACAAAATATAATTTCATAGTCATTGCATGAAAAATAGTGCTTGTAACAACAAAAGGATCCTGACGAGCATGTAGTGTATATAAAGTGTCATTATTTAGGTAATAACCCAATACACATTTGTACGAAATGCAAATTAAGATGAATGACTGCTCTGGCTGATGGAATGAAACATATTTAGATTTTCAATTGTGCGTCAACATGTTTGTTTTAATTAATATATTGTGCAATTTAGTCATAAATTTTAATCTCATGATGATTGTGTGAAAAAGAGCATTTGGAACCAACAGACAAGTTTTCCAAACCAGAAATGTTGTGAGGGATTCTTTCTTTAAAAAAATCAACGAGTTCACATCAATAAGAAACCCTAATCAAGATTACGGACCCCATTGTTTCTTAATATTGAATGAATTGTTTAGATATGGACATTGTTTTCTTGATAAATATAGTTGTGAATAAGGAAACAAAAAGATAATTTCATAGTCATTGCATGAAAAGTAGTGCTTGTAACAACAGAAGGATCCTGATGAGCATGTAGTGTATATAAAGTCTCATTATTTAGGTAATAACCCAATTCACATTTGTACGTAATGCAAATTAAGATGAATGACTGCTTTGGGTGATGGAACGAAACATATTTAGATTTTCAATTGTGCGTCGACATGTTTGTTTTAATTAATATACTATGTAATTTATTCATAAATTTTTAATCTCACGATGATTGTGTGAAAAATAGTGTTTTTGGAACCAAAAGACAAGTGTTCTATACCAGAAATGTCGTGAGGGATTCTTTCTTTAAAAAATCAAACCAATTCACATCAATAAGAAACCCTAATCAAGATTATGGACCCCATTGTTTGTTAATATTGAATGAAATGTTTAGATATGGACATTGTTTTCTTGATGAATATAGTTGTGAATAAGGAAACAAAAGATAATTTCATAGTCATTGCATGAAAAATAGTGCTTGTAACAACAAAAGGATCCTGATGAGCATGTAGTGTATATAAAGTCTCATTATTTAGGTAATAACCCAATTCACATTTGTACGAAATGCAAATTAAGATGAGTGACTGCTTTGGGTGGTGGAACGAAACATATTTAGATTTTCAATTGTGCGTCGACATGTTTTTTTCATTAATATATTGTGCAATTTAGTCATAAATTTTAATCTCACGATGATTGTGTGAAAAATAGTGTTTGGAACCAAAAGACAAGTCGTTTTCCAAACCAGAAATGTTGTGATGGATTCTTTATTTAAAAAAACAACCAATTCACAACAATAAGAAACCCAAATCAAGATTATGCACCCCATTGTTTGTTAATATTGAATGAATTGCTTAGATATGGACATTTTGTTCTTGATGAATATAGTTTTGCATAAGGAAACAAAAGATAATTTCAATTTCATTGCAAGAAAAATAGTGCTTGTAACAACAAAAGGATTCTGATTAGCATGTAGTGAATATAAAAGACTCATTCTTTAGGTGATAACCCAATTCACATTTGTACAAAATGCAAATTAGGATGAATGACTCCTTTGGGCGATGCAACTAAATACATTTAGATTTTTTCAATTGTGCGTCGACATGATTGTTTTAATTAATATACTATGTAATTTAGTCATAAATTTTAATCTCACGATGATTGTGTGAAAAAAAGTGTTCGGAAACAACAGACAAGTGTTCCAAAAAACAGAAATGTTGTGAGGGATTCTTTCTTTAAAAAAAATCAACCAGTTCACATCAATAAGAAACCCTAATCAAGATTGCGGACCCCATTGTTTTCTTAATATTGAATGAATTGTTTAGATATGGACATTGTTTTCTTGATGAATATAGTTGTGAATAAGGAAACAAAAGATAATTTCATAGTCATTGCATGAAAATTAGTGCTTGTAATAACAAAAGGAACCTGATGAGCATGTAGTGTATATAAAGTCTCATTATTTAGGTAATAACCCAATACACATTTGTACGAAATGCAAATTAAGATGAATGACTGCTCTGGCTGATGGAACGAAACATATTTAGATTTTCAATTGTGCATCAACATGTTTGTTTTAATTAATATATTGTTCATTTTACTCATAAATTATAATCTCATGATGATTGTGTGAAAAAGAGTATTTGGAACCAAAAGACAAGTCTTCCAAACCAGAAATGTTGTGATGGATTCTTTATTTAAAAAAAACAACCAATTCAGAACAATAAGAAACCCAAATCAAGATTATGCACCCCATTGTTTGTTAATATTGAATGAATTGCTTAGATATGGACATTTTGTTCTTGATGAATATAGTTTTGAATAAGGAAACAAAAGATAATTTCAATTTCATTGCATGAAAATAGTGCTTGTAACAACAAAAGGATCCTGATTAGCATGTAGTGAATATAAAGTCTCATTATTTAGGTAATAAACCCAATTGACATTAGTGCAAAATGCTAATTAGAATTAATGACTCCTTTGGTTGATGCAACTAAACACATTTAGATTTTCAATTGTGCGTCGACATGTTTGTTTTAATTAATATACTGTGTAATTTAGTCATAAATTTTAATCTCACGATGATTGTGTGAAAAAGAGTCTTTGGAAGCAAAAGAAAAGTCTTCCAAACCAGAAATGTTGTGAGGGATTCTTTATTTAAAAAAATCAACCAATTCACATGAATCAGAAACCCTAATGAAGATTATGGACCCCATTGTTTGTTAAGATTGAATGAATTGTTTAGATATGGAGATTGTTTTCTTGATGAATATAGTTGTGAATAAGGAAACAAAAGAAAATTTCGTAGTCATTGCATGAAAAAAATAGTGTTTGTAAGAACAAAAGGATCGTGATGAGCATGTAGTGTATATAAAGTCTCATCATTTAGGTAATAACCCAATTCACATTTGTACGGAAAGCAAATTAAGATAAATGACTGCTTTGAGTGATGGAATGAAACATATTTAGATTTTCAATTATGTGTCAACATGTTTGTTTTAATTAATATATTGTGCAATTTAGTCATAAATTTTAATCTCATGATGATTGTGTGAAAAAGAGCATTTGGAACCAACAGACAAGTTTTCCAAACCAGAAGTGTTGTGAGAGATTCTTTCTTTAAAAAAATCAACGAGTTCACATCAATAAGAAACCCTAATCAAGATTACGGACCCCATTGTTTCTTAATATTGAATGAATTGTTTAGATATGGACATTGTTTTTTCTTGATAAATATAGTTGTGAATAAGGAAACAAAAGATAATTTCATAGTCATTGCATGAAAAATAGTGCTTGTAACAACAAAAGGATCCTGATGAGCATGTAGTGTATATAAAGTCTCATTATTTAGGTAATAACCCAATTCACATTTGTACGTAATGCAAATTAAGATGAATGACTGCTTTGGGTGATGGAACGAAAAACATATTTAGATTTTCAATTGTGCGTCGACATGTTTGTTTTAATTAATATACTATGTAATTTATTCATAAATTTTAATCTCACGATGATTGTGTGAAAAATAGTGTTTGGAACCAAAAGACAAGTGTTCTATACCAGAAAATGTGGTGAGGGGATTCTTTCTTTAAAAAATCAACCAATTCACATCAATAAGAAACCCTAATCAAGATTATGGACCCCATTGTTTGTTAATATTGAATGAAATGTTTAGATATGGACATTGTTTTCTTGATGAATATAGTTGTGAATAAGGAAACAAAAGATAATTTCATTCAGTCATTGCATGAAAAATAGTGCTTGTACCAACAAAAGGATCCTGATGAGCATGTAGTGTATATAAAGTCTCATTATTTAGGTAATAACCCAATTCACATTTGTACGAAATGCAAATTAAGATGAATGACTGCTTTGGGTGATGGAACGAAACGTATTTAGATTTTCAATTGTGCGTCGACATGTTTGTTTTTAATTAATATACTATGTAATTTATTCATAAATTTTAATCTCATGATGATTGTGTGAAAAATAGTGTTTGGAACCAAAAGACAAGTGTTCTATACCAGAAATGTTGTGAGGGATTCTTTCTTTAAAAAATCAACCAATTCACATCAATAAGAAACCCTAATCAAGATTATGGACCCCATTGTTTTGTTAATATTGAATGAAATGTTTAGATATGGACATTGTTTTCTTTGATGAATATAGTTGTGAATAAGGAAACAAAAGATAATTTCATAGTCATTGCATGAAAAATAGTGCTTGTAACAACAAAAGGATCCTGATGAGCATGTAGTGTATATAAAGTCTCATTATTTAGGTAATTACCCAATTCACATTTGTACGAAATGCAAATTAAGATGAATGACTCCTTTGGTTGATGCAACTAAATACATTTAGATTTTCAATTGTGCGTCGACATGTTTGTTTTAATTAATACACTATGTAATTTAGTTATAAATTTTAATGTCACGATGATTGTGTGAAAAATAGTGCTTGGAAACAAAAGACAAGTGTTCCAAACCAGAAATGTTGTGAGGGATTCTTTCTTTAAAAAATCAACCAATTCACATCAATAAGAAACCCTAATCAAGATTATGGACCCCATTGTTTGTTAATATTGAATGAATTGTTTAGATATGGACATTTTTTTCTTGATGAATATAGTTGTGAATAAGGAAACACAAGATAATTTCAATTTCATTGCAAGAAATATAGTGCTTGTAACAACAAAAGGATCCTGATTAGCATGTAGTGAATATAAAGTCCCATTATTTAGGAAATAACCCAATTCACATTAGAACAAAATGCTAATTAGAATTAATGAATCCTTTGGGTGATGCAACTAAACACATTTAGATTTTCAATTGTGCGTCGACATGTTTGTTTTAATTAATATATTGTGCAATTTAGTCATAAATTTTAATCTCATGATGATTGTGTGAAAAAGAGCATTTGGAACCAACAGACAAGTTTTCCAAACCAGAAATGTTGTGAGGGATTCTTTCTTTAAAAAAAATCAACGAGTTCACATCAATAAGAAACCCTAATCAAGATTACGGACCCCATTGTTTCTTAATATTGAATGAATTGTTTTAGATATGGACATTGTTTTTCTTGATAAAATATAGTTGTGAATAAGGAAACAAAAGATAATTTCATAGTCATTGCATGAAAAATAGTGCTTGTAACAACAAAAGGGATCCTGATGAGCATGTAGTGTATATAAACTCTCATTATTTAGGTAATAACCCAATTCACATTTGTACGTAATGCAAATTAAAGATGAATGACTGCTTTGGGTGATGGAACGAAACATATTTAGATTTTCTCAATTGTGCGTCGACATGTTTGTTTTAATTAATATACTATGTAATTTATTCATAAATTTTAATCTCACGATGATTGTGTGAAAAATAGTGTTTGGAACCAAAAGACAAGTGTTCTAAACCAGAAATGTTGTGAGGGATTCTTTCTTTAAAAAATCAACCAATTCACATCAATAAGAAACCCTAATCAAGATTATGGACCCCATTGTTTGTTAATATTGAATGAAATGTTTTAGATATGGACATTGTTTTCTTGATGAATATAGTTGTGAATAAGGAAACAAAAGATAATTTTCATAGTCATTGCATGAAAAATAGTGCTTGTAACAACAAAAGGATCCTGATGAGCATGTAGTGTATATAAAGTCTCATTATTTAGGTAATTACCCAATTCACATTTGTACGAAAATGCAAATTAAGATGAATGACTGCTTTGGGTGATGGAACGAAACATATTTAGATTTTCAATGTGTGCGTCGACATGTTTGTTTTAATTAATATACTATGTAATTTATTCATAAATTTTAATCTCACACGATGATTGTGTGAAAAATAGTGGTTGGAACCAAAAGACAAGTGTTCTATACTAGAAATGTTGTGAGGTGAGGGATTCTTTCTTTAAAAAAACAACCAATTCACATCAATAAAAAAACCCTAATCAAGATTATGGACCCCATTGTTTGTTAATATTGACTGAAATGTTTAGATATGGACATTGTTTTCGTGATGAATATAGTTGTGAATAAGGAAACAAAACATAATTTCATAGTCATTGCATGAAAAATAGTGCTTGTAACAACAAAAGGATCCTGATTAGCATGTAGTGTATATAAAGTCTCATTATTTAGGTAATAACCCAATTCACATTTGTACGAAAATGCAAATTAAGATGAATGACTGCTTTGGGTGATGGAACGAAACGTATTTAGATTTTCAATTATGCGTCGACATGTTTTTTTTCATTAATATATTGTGCAATTTTGTCATAAATTTTAATCTCATGATGATTGTGTGAAAAAAGAGTATTTGGAACCAAAAGACAAGTCTTCCAAACCAGAAATGTTGTGATGGATTCTTTATTTAAAAAAACAACCAATTCACATCAATAAGAAACCCAAATCAAGATTATGGGACGCCATGGTTTGTTAATATTGAATGAATTGTTTAGATATGGACATTTTTTTTCTTGATGAATATAGTTGTGAATAAGGAAACAAAAGATAATTTCAATTTTATTGCAAGAAAAATAGTGCTTGTAACAACAAAAGGATCCTGATTAGCATGTAGTGAATATAAAGACTCATTATTTAGGTAATAACCCCAATTCACATTTGTACAAAATGCAAATTAGGATAAATGACTCCTTTGGGCGATGCAAACTAAATACATTTAGATTTTCAATTGTGCGTCGACATGATTGTTTTAATTAATATACTATGTAATTTAGTCATAAATTTTAATCTCACGATGATTGTGTGAAAAATAGTGTTTGGAAACAAAAGACAAGTGTTCCAAACCAGAAATGTTGTGAGGGATTCTTTCTTTAAAAAATCAACCAATTCACATCAATAAAGAAACCCTAATCAAGATTATGGACCCCATTGTTTTGCTAATATTGAATGAATTGTTTAGATATGGACATTTTTTTCTTGATGAATATAGTTGTGAATAAGGAAACACAAGATAATTTCAATGTCATTGCAAGAAATATAGTGCTTGTAACAACAAAAGGATCCTGATTAGCATGTAGTGAATATAAAGTCTCATTATTTAGGAAATAACCCAATTCACATTAGTTACAAAAATGCTAATTAGAATTAATGAATCCTTTGGGTGATGCAACTAAACACATTTAGATTTTCAATTGTGCGTCGACATGTTTGTTTTATTTAATATACTGTGTAATTTAGTCATAAATTTTAATCTCACGATGATTGTGTGAAAAAGAGTCTTTGGAAACAAAAGAAAAGTCTTCCAAACCAAAAATGTTGTGAGCGATTCTTTATTTAAAAAAAATCAACCAATTCACATAAATAAGAAACCCCTAATCAAGATTATGGACCCCATTGTTCATTAAGATTGAATGAATTGTTTAGATATGGACATTGTTTCTTTGATGAATATAGTTGTCAATAAGGAAACAAAATATAATTTCATAGTCATTGCATGAAAAATAGTGCTTGTAACAACAAAAGGATCCTGATTAGCATGTAGTGTATATAAAGTTCTCATTATTTAGGTAATAACCCCAATACACATTTGTACGAAATGCAAATTAAGATGAATGACTGCTCTGGCTGATGGAAATGAAAACATATTTAGATTTTCAATTGTGCGTCAACATGTTTGTTTTAATTAATTATATTGTGCAATTTAGTCATAAAATTTTAATCTCATGATGATTGTGTGAAAAAGAGCATTTGGAACCAAACAGACAAGTTTTCCAAACCAGAAATGTTGTGAGGGATTCTTTCTTTAAAAAAATCAACGAGTTTCACATCAATAAGAAACCCTAATCAAGATTACGGACCCCATTGTTTCTTAAATATTGAATGAATTGTTTAGATATGGACATTGTTTTTCTTGATAAATATAGTTGTGAATAAGGAAACAAAAGATAATTTCATAGTCATTGCATGAAAAATAGTGCCTTGTATAACAACAGAAAGGATCCTGATGAGCATGTAGTGTATATAAAGTCTCATTATTTAGGTAATAACCCAATTCACATTTGTACGTAATGCAAATTAAGATGAATGACTGCTTTGGGGTGATGGAACGAAAACATATTTAGATTTTCAATTGTGCGTCGAACATGTTTGTTTTAATTATAATATACTATGTAATTTATTTCATAAATTTATAATCTCACGATGATTGTTGTGAAAAAATAGTGTTTG